>LN483369.1:299026-523197 GCA_900002565.1 Culicoides sonorensis
AAAATTGAAAATACTCCATTTTATTCATTATATTTAATTTTCACCTATTAAAAGTTTGTTAAGAACATGTAAGCCTCAACATTTTCATATGAAATTACTTAAATATTTTAATAACTTGGAATCTTACAGAATTTAAAATGAGGGAATTTTTATTGCATTAAATTTTTCATTATATTAGTAATTTATTTTTTTGAATTTTTTCTTCTGATAGTTGTTTGAATTGAATTGAAGTGAAAATTCTCGAAAAAGACGAAAAAGACCCTCATTGAAACGTAAGAATATTAGGCTGATCTAAGGATATTCTAGGTTGGGTCGAAGTGGTTCGAGACGGTTTGAGGTCTACCTGATGAGATGCAATCAACCGATTTCGGATTTCCTTGAAAAATTTTTGAATTTTGGTACTCGGAAGTTGAAGCATGGAAATATGCAAAAAATCGGTGAAGGTAAGGCCTTTCTCCAAATTTCAAAATTCATATTTTTGGCTGATCGAAGAATATTCTAGGTTGGGTCGAAGTGGTTCGAGACGGTTTGAGGTCTACCTGATGAGATGCAATCAACCGATTTTGGATTTCCTTGAAAAATTTTTGAATTTTGGTACTCGGAAGTTGAAGCATGGAAATATGCAAAAAATCGGTGAAGGTAAGGCCTTTCTCCAAATTTCAAAATTCATATTTTTGGCTGATCGAAGAATATTCTAGGTTGGGTCGAAGTGGTTCGAGGCAGTTTGACGTCTACCTGTTGAGATGCAATTAACCGATTTTGGATTTCTTTGAAAAATTTTTGAATTTTGGTACTCGGAAGTTGAAGCATGGAAATATGCAAAAAATCGGTGAAGGTAAGGCCTTTCTCCAAATTTCAAAATTCATATTTTTGGCTGATTTAAAAATATTCTAGGTTGGGTCGAAGTGGTTCGAGACGGTTTGAGGTCTACCTGATGAGATGCAATCAACCGATTTTGGATTTCTTTGAAAAATTTTGAAATTTTGGTACTCGGAAGTTGAAGCATGAAAATATGCAAAAAATCAGTGAAGGTAAGGCCTTTTTCCAAATTTCAAAATTCATATTTTTGGCTGATTTAAAAATATTCTAGGTTGGGTCGAAGTGGTTCGAGACGGTTTGAGGTCTACCTGATGAGATGCAATCAACCGATTTTGGATTTCTTTGAAAAATTTTGAAATTTTGGTACTCGGAAGTTGAAGCATGAAAATATGCAAAAAATCAGTGAAGGTAAGGCCTTTTTCCAAATTTCAAAATTCATATTTTTGGCTGTTTTAAAAATATTCTAGGTTGGGTCGAAGTGGATCGAGACGGTTTGAGGTCTACCTGATGAGATGCAATCAACCGATTTTGGATTTCTTTGAAAAATTTTGAAATTTTGATACTCGGAAGTTAAAGCATGAAAATATGCAAAAAATCAGTGAAGGTAAGGCCTTTTTCTAAATTTCAAAATTCCTATATATATTCGATATATTCTTTTAATGAAAAACTCAGCGATATTGGCAACTTCCATGGTTCCTGCAAACTCCGCTGTTTTCCTCGGCTATGGTCTGAAAAGTCCGCGGTTTTAAACGTACCTTTTTTTAATTCACAGGAAAATTCAACGCAATTTTATAAAAAAATCGTTGTATGGCTGGTTCAGTGAATTGAGTGTTTTCAAAACTGCAAGTCAATTCGAAGAAAAATCCATTAAATTACATCCATTACCTAATTTTTTCATTTAATCCATTGCAACATAAAATAAATTCAATGCAATAATTTCAAAGTAATGACTTTTCCATTGATATAAATAAACTGCATAGCCCAAAGGATTTCTTTGCACAAACACAAATGAATCCCCTTTTAATCTTCATTCAAAATGCATCGAAATAAGAATCAAAGTGCATCATTTCACTACAATATTTACCATCTTTATTTGAACTGAAATTGAAATCGAATTCATTAAATATCTTTGAATATTGAAGTATCTTGATAAATTTCTAATGAAGTTTTTCTCTCTCTCTATCTTTTCATGTAAACACACACAAAAATTGTAACATAACTTCAAATTCTAAATATTTAAGCATTTTAAATGAAATTTTATCTGTTACAAGTTTGTAATGAAATAATTTTTACATGAAATTCAAATTAAATGCAATCTTATGATAAATTTCTTATTTATTTTAAATGCAGTAAAATGCTTCATTTCATTGAATTTTAATTCAATTTTAAGTAGAAAGTCTTGTTTTTCTTGTCTTAATGCAATGCAATACAATGCAAAAAAGACTTTTAAATATAATAAAACGACAAGAAACAGACACATAAAAGTCCAACCAAGATAAATTGAACAATAAATACAGATAATTTTCTATTTAATTTATTGAAAATTGCATTAACAGACAAATATAAAAGGAAAATACAAGAAAGAAAAAAATTATAAGGATTGCAGTGCTATTTAAAAGGATTTTTTGAAATTTAACAAGCATGCAGTGATGGAATGAGATAAAATTAAGTGAATTTCATTGAAAATGACCTGAAAATTTAATGTCCAGTACTGAAATTGAAAGAAATGAAATTTTTTCTTTTTAAATTGTTTATTTTGTTGATTGTTATCCTTTTCTTAAATAAAAATAATACATTTATTGTATTTTGCAATATAGTATGAATGCAATTTTATTATTTAATCAGATGAATGACTTTTATTTCAATCTGCAGTTCCTCTGTTTTTTTATATAATTTTATTTTTACTTAAATGGACATAAAAAAAAGATCAAGATTGATTTTTTTTTGTCATCATGAACCCCTACAGTGTAAAAAAGCAAATGAAAAAAAAATTGTTATCATTCGTGCTACTTAACTGCTTAAAGTAAACATGCTGGATACTTTAAACCCATAAAATAAAAAAAAGTAATAACTTTATTATGTTCTTTAAATAAATATTTGAGAATCCTTATAATAATAAAATAATAATGATAACAAAGTATGGTGCCATCTCTTATTTAAACATAATACAAAAAAAAAAAATGAGAGTCATAGAAAATTTGCCTTTTATGAGGAAAAAAAAATTTGTATGTTTATGGATTTAAAAGTTCAAATAGGGAATTTCATGTATTTTTTATGAATGGTGATGTTTGTGATGAAAGAAAAGTACGAGGAGGAAAAAGAAAATAAGAGATCTAACGCAAGTGATTCAATAATAAATGAAATGCTTTTACTGAGCATGGATTCTAATCATAAAGTAATGATAATAAAAAAACATAGAATAAGGAAATGAGAATATGTGAAGTATTAGAAGATTTTGAATTGAAATGTGTTTTATTTGAGGATTTTAAAGAGAAAATCGTTTTGAGAACAAGGATATGGAAATTCGTTGATATTGAAGCAAAAATTCAGGAAAAATGCGTATAACAGAACGAGTTACCTTTAATACTGTGAAGATAATACCGTTGCAACTTTTTCTTCGAAATTTTATTTTCGAAAATAATTTCGAAATTCACTATTATATAACTCAAATGTATATTTAAGAGCCTCAAAATCTTCGGAGAGCCTATAGGACATTAAGAGAAGGCTGCAAGTATTTGTCAACCGCTGTCTTAGAAGAATTGAATTTTGAATAAGGAACTGCTGAGATGCAAAACATAAATGTGAAAATACGTAGAAAAAAATTTGGTTATATTGGGCATACCTTACGAAAAGACCATTCAGACCACCAGGCCTTTGTATACAACCCACAAGGTAGCTGTAGAAGAGATCGACCAAAGAGCACCTGGTGACGCTCCACACTCTCTGATGCCAACTCAATCAGAGAAACAAACGAAGCACAATTTCACAACCTGGGGGAACTGAAATAAATTCCAATCCGACGTTCTGGATGAGGAAATTTGGTAGATCGCCTTGTTCAAGGATAGTCTGGTCTCCCTGAGGAAGAACAAGGCGTAAAGTCAATTAAGCAAGTAAGTAGAACACCGAGCTTCTTTGCTGCTCTATTTTGTTCATACAAGTTTTTGACTTTTGCTTAATCAGGATCAAATTCGAACTTTGTCGTACTGGAGCTCCATAAATTTCATCAGATTTACTTTCATCATCATCGAATCTCTAATCAAAGCTTCAACAAGGCGAAAGTTAAATATAACATCGGAAATATGAAAATTTAAGCTGCAGGTAAGTCCTATAAAATAAGGCCTGTAAAATATGCCGTAGATGTAAAAACCGAAGTTCGAACTGAATTTCGAAAATCAAACTTCGAATAAAAAAATTGGACCGGTGCAATCTTCACAATGAGAGAATTCTTTCAGTGTCACTAGTTTGCTGTCTGCCAGGAAATTGCAAAATCAACACAGAAATTCAAGCTTGTTCAATTTTTCGAATTTGAAAAGTCATTGATCGCACTTTACCTTGACTCAAATATCAAAAGCAGACTCCGAATAGGGTTTTTCATCTCAAGAACTTCAGCTAAATTTTGATCTTTCTATTCTTAATCTTTCATTTTAATCTCCTTCCCAATAAAAAATCATCAGATCAAGCACATTATTACTCAATCCTATTATGAGATTATCTCAAAACAACATTTATCTATGATAAATATGAGAAAACATTCATATTTGATTTATAGTTGACATCATCAATTCACTGATAGCTCATAATTTTATCCATATATGTCATCAAATTCCGATATTTTCAGATAATCTTTCCTTTTTTTATTCCCATCATCTTAAATCAAAAAAAAAAATTGATTGTTAAAAGTACATAAAATAAAAAAAACCCCTTTAAAGGAAAAAGAAAAAAAAATGGAAAGAGACCAAAAAAATATGCAAACATATCACCCGGTAAAATGTTTGTTGTTTGTGTTATTATTGAATCGACCTAGTTTTATTTTTTTTTATTTTTTATCATCAGAGTAGCATCATCATCATAGACAGATGAAAATAAAAATATTTGTCCTTTTTATTTATTATTTGAATGTGTTTTTCCCCACATTTGTGTGATAAAAAGATATTGAAAAATAAAATAAAATAGATACAGGTCACATGTCACAAATCTCTAACATTTGTGTGTGCATTTTCATATACAGAAAAAAAATCAGAACGGAAGGTAGTTAGAAATCAATAATATAATCTGTCTAGGAAGATTTGAAATACAATATCTAACTCACAAATCTAAAAAAAAAATTCATATCAGAATAAATGAAATTCATCTTTCAACTTGAAGTCGACTGTGAAAAATATAAATTGATACGAGTCAAAATGGAGTTGAGCAACACAGAAAATAAAATTAAACTGGACATCAAGTTTTAAAATAAAATGAAAATGAAAAAAAAATGGAAAAAAACTATTCCCACAAGAAATATAAATAAAACATATTTTTAAACGCCAGTCATTCCATTTTAATCCATCCTTGCTCTAGACATATTGCAAGCAAACACATCATTGGACGATGCATTTGTAGAATTGTTATTAGTATGCAATGGTCAACATGTACTCAGTCATTTTTGTAATTTTCTCCAGTTTTCTCTGACACAAACACACACTCAACCGGTGTACGATAAAAAAAACTCATCATATGAATATAGGGCAAAAAAAATAGCAGAAAAACAAGACTGAAAAAAGGAAAAATATCACATTACATTCTCGATATTCTCTTCGTCTACATTTTGTTATAAATTTATATTATTCTTCTGGTTTAAATGTGTGCCAGTGGCATGCCACATGATATTTTATTATTTATAAAAGTTCATTGAATTAGACGAGTCGAGTGCATCATCATCATCAACAACGACATGCAATATTGTTATTGCAAACTTCCCTGATTAGTTATTAATTGAAAATTGAAACTTTAAAGGATTGTGTATTCACTCAATGGTGTGTTTAATGCGAATATTGATGAGTTTTTAAGTACTTTAAGGGATTGTGAAGTAAAATGAGACTCGTTACAAAAGAAAAGTTATATGATGTGACAGAAAAACGTGACTGAGAAGAAATTTAACTTAAAAAGTTTTTGGAAAGGAATTTGAAATCGTTTAAAAGAATGAGCAGAGAAGAGAAGAGAAGAGAAGAGAAGAGAAGAGAAGAGAAGAGAAGAGAAGAGAAGAGAAGAGAAGAGAAGAGAAGAGAAGAGATAGCTCGTTAGGGACGAGCGAGTTCCTGTCAGAGAATTTTGATGACTTTTCCACTAGGTCTTCATTGAAATAAAATTTTAAATTCGCAGTACAAAATATTCCTTTGTTATATCCTATCATGCCATTTCAAATTAACTTTTCCATGAAAACTTTTCATATCCTGCCACGACACCACACCTTCAAAACTAATCGATACTTAACTCCATTCCAAGCATTGTTCAAAAACAATTTTCTTGCCGTTTATTGTATTTTTCCTTCATTTATTTCATTGCAAAGAAATACAATTTTCAGAGCTTTCACATGCAAAAAAGGGTGATAATCGGATTAGTCTAGACTCAAATAGATACTGTCAATATCGTAATATTGATGATGATAATGATTGCCACTTTATAAATAATTCCTGTCACCATTCCATTTCACTTCATATAATAAATTCTCGTGCATTAATCATTTAAAATGTAATTCATTGTTCAATCATCAACTAATCCCTAGATATTTTAATTGTATTAGATTCATTTATGCATTGTTAGGATTAATCGTAATTCCTTTAGCATTTCATTACAATACAAAATATAATAAAAAAAAGGTCAAAGTACCTTCACCTCACATTTTATTTTCATTTTAATCATATTCATACTTGTAAACTTTAATGTCTGGCGGCCTCAATCTCAAAAAATATGACGTTAAAAAAATTGAATATTAAATCTAAATAACTTGAAGAAAGAAAAAATTTCGTGCACAAGTGGGTTTAAATTCTTGTTAATAATAAATAATAAATTGCATAAATTTTCATTTTCAATTATGTTTTATATGAAAGTTACAGTTCGTCTTTTTATTTTTATCCTTATGTTTGTCTAATGTTAATGTTATTATTTTATAATATCTTGTTATAAAATTATTTTATTATTTTTTTTGCTCTCTGTGTGTGTGAGAGAGATATTTTAATTGAAAGTGCAGGTTCATTCATAGGAAATATAAACAAGAATTTCTATTGTTTTAAAATTCTTGTAGTGGTTGGTAGGAAAACAGAAAATGTGAAAATTAAAACATTCCATCATTAGACAAAAGATGAAATGAATTTATGACTCGACATTGTTTTATCGTCTGCCTCAACATGTTGGTTGTATCAGATGTGTAAAATTATTTCAAGTGACATATTTTCTATTGTTTGAGGAAAGTCATGAGGAATTTTCAAGTGAAATGAGTTGAAAATGATACAGCTTGGTATTGAAACGACTCAAAAATGAACCAGCTTAGAATTGAAACGATACGAAAATAAACCAGCTTAGAATTGAAACGATACAAAAATGAACCAGCTTAGAATTGAAACGACTCAAAACTGAACCAGCTTAGAATTGAGACGACTCAAAAATGAACCAGCTTAGAATTGAAATGATTCAAAAATTAACCAGCTTAGAATTGAAACAACTCAAAATGAACCAGCTTAGAATTGAAACGACTCATAAATGAACCAGCTTAGAATTGAAACGATACAAAAATGATCCAGCTTAGAATTGAAACGATAGAAAAATGATTCAGCTTAGAATTGAAACGATACAAAAATGATTCAGCTTAGAATTGAAACGACTCAAAAATGAACCAGCTTAGAATTGAAACGATACAAAAATGAACCTGCTTAGTATTGAAACGACTCAAAAATAAAACAACTTGAAAATGAACCAGATTAGAAATGAAAGAATTCAAACATAAAACATCTTAGTGATGAGACGACTTGAAAATGAATTGGATCAGTAATGAAGTGTACACAATTTTCCTTCCATTTGTAATCATACCCAAGATTTTTTTCTTACATTATCTTAAGTTAAATTCAAAATCTGTTCAATATTATTATTTCCAATCACTTTTTATTATCATGCATTTGAATAAACCGATACCGATATATTTCAAGTAAAAAAGAGAACAATCAAAAAAAGTATATTTTAACAATTTCCTTACAAACACCAAACAAAACATCATTTTCATCAACACATCACACAACAAAATATTTTCACAAAACAACAATCAACATCATCTGAATAAAAGCAATTTTGCACAATCTCTTGCAAATAATAAAAAAAAAATGAAGGGAAGGTACAATACAAAAACATTTCTTCCTTTGTATTGTGAATCGAACCAAAAAACCTCATTTATGTAAATACACACACATACACTCCATGTGTCTTATATTCATTTTTGATTCGAAAACATAAATGTATTACGGATACGTAAATAAAGAAAACAACAGGTGCTAATTTACATAGTTGAATAATTTTATATACATATGCGTCATGTTTTGTATTCTCTCTCTTGATCAAGTATTAAAAGTAAAATTTAAACTCAATTTATGCAAACAAACACATCATACAGTGTGTGTGCGTGTATGTGTGGGTTTGTAAACCAATTTTTATTGTAAACCAGGATACATGTTAATTTGATTTTGTTTAAACCATTATGAACTAAACTGTTTGTCTCTACCCAAACTAATCCAAAACCATGACATTGTTGATCATTTTCGGTTTTTATTATTATCATATTAAGTTACAAAATTGCATTTTCTTATCCAAAAATTGAGTTTGACATGAATTGTAATCGAAATAAGAAGATTATTTAACATAATATGAGTCTTAGATAAGATTTGAATTTAATTTTTATATCAAATTTCTTTAATTCTAGATGTTTATGTAAATGTCAAACAAAATCATTTTCCCAAGAAAAACAATTTTCTTTTCTGACACATTTCCTGTTTTTTCTCCAAACTTTTCTTATTTTTTTTCTCTTTTATAATACGTATTTTGAACATAAATCTATAAAAATAATAATAAAAGTATTATATAAGTACTTGAATGATGAAAAAAGTTTGTCCTGACTTTTAAATGTAGATGCCAATAATAAATACATTTGAGAAAAGAAAGCTCACAAATACCAATCATAAACTTTAACCATCATCATTATAAATATGATTTCAGGTAAAATGACATTTAATCAAAGTTGAAATAGTGCATTTACGGTTTGTTTCATTTTCAACTCATTTCAATTTGTATAAAACTCAATTTTGAGTGTGTTTTATTTTCAACTCAAATCTGATTTTGAAATTTGTTCCATTTTCAACCCATTTTAATTTTAGTCCTGACTCTTTTTCAAATGAATTTGATGTCAAATTAGTTCCAATTCCAACTCATTTCAATTTGCATGAAACTTAATTTTGAGTGTGTTCCATTTTCAACTCATTTTGATGGAAAATTTGTTTCATTTTCAACTCATTTCAATTAAGCTTGATTGACTTAGTTCCATTTTCAAGTTATATCACTTAAGCTGTCATTTCAATTTCAATTGATCTCAATTTCAAGTTGATCTCATTTTCAATGGAATTCCATTTTCAGGCTGTTCCAATACAAATTCTTCTCAATATCACTTTTTTTTCAAATATGAAATGCAATTTATTCAATTCAAGGTAAAACGTTTAAATTTTGTCTCAGAGTAAAATGAAAAACTTGTGAGTGCTGTTTATACGTAAATTTAACTCTTATATAACTTGTGGGAGGTATAAAAAGACAAGGCTAAGTTATTATAATTGTGTTCAAAATAATAATAATAATAAGAAGAAAATGAGAAAAACACAAGAAAACACTTTATATAAGAAGAAAATGTTTGTTGTGGATTTAAAACTTGATATTATAAAGAATGGTAAAGACAAAAAAGAAAAATGATGATTCCTTTAAGTTTTTTTTCTAAAAGAACTGTATAAAGTTTGTTCAAAAGTCAAATCACATTGCTAATTTTATTCATACACAAACATTTGAAATACAGTACACACATACACACACACACATACAGAGAAAGAAAATTTCTGTTTTCTACAGGAAAAAGAAATAGCTCGAAGGTAATACGAAAAGTTAAACTTTAAATTTCAAATCATGTGCTTATCGTTCATATAATGCATCTTTCATACCATCACTCGTCTATTTTACGTGTATATTATATAATGAAAAAGAAGAAAAATCTCTCAGACGTTCATGAAGAAATAAATCTAGGGAAAAATTGTAACAGACAAACTTTTTTCTGATCTCTATCTTTGTCATCACCTTTTGAGTTAAACTCGTTACTGTTACAGACATGAAAAAAGTTAACAAAAACATTTAAAATATTAGACAATTTATTTTGGTATCAAGGGAACGGAATCGGACTACTAACAGTAATTTACGATATCCAATATAGAGTTTGAGGTAAATATTGAATAAGAAGTTAATAATTTATTCAATGTAGCAACCTCCATTTAGATATTACATTAAAATTTTATGATAGAAGTTATTTTGTGAAATGAAATAAAATTATAATTAATTGTCAATAACAAATTTTAATTCCCTATTGTGAAAATTTAATACATTCACTCACCTACCCAACGCAAAAAAAGCACTTTTAAAGTTGCTAATTATAAATAATCACCTGAAAATGTTAATTAAATAGATGGTTTTACACAAAAATAACACACTTTTATAATAACAAGCATAAACCATTATTCACATTTATGTTTAAAAGGAAAAATAAGAAGAAGAAGAAGAAATAAGATGTTTCTTGTCACCTACATTCAACCTGCCTTTACCTATAAAATTACAAACACACAGTCATTAAAACGTTTCATACACACAATTTTCATTTCGCTGTAAACTGTTTTAAAATGTAACCCCGATATTTCTGTTTTTTTTTTATTTTTATTATTGTTATTCTTCCTTCATTTTCATTTTGTATGAATATTAATAACAATAACACTGTATAGACAACAAAAACAATGAAATTTTAAATGAAAAACTCTTCTACTTCTCATTTTCTCGTTTTTCATTTCATTTCATGATTATAATAATAATCTTGTTTTGTTGTTTATTAAAATTTTATTATTTTTATTCTTTTGTTTTGAGTTTTTTCCGTTATTTATTGCTAATACAGCCTAAGATTTTTCTATATTTAATGAGAATTAAAATGATTAAGTAAGGTGAGAATTGTGTTGTAATTTTAACTGTTTGCGTTCAATTTAACAATGTGGAATATTGTGAACAAAAGGAAAAATTAATTTCGAGATTAATTGATATACTTAATTGAATTTAAGGGAATTGAAATATTATAGGTGACGTTAGAGTTCAAAAATTGTAAATTGGATGGAAATTGAAGTGGGTTGAAAATGGAACTGTCAGAAATTAAAGTGAGTTGACAATGGAACTACCAGAAATTCAAGTGAGTTGAAAATGGAACTACCAGAAATTCAAGTGAGTTAAAAATGGAACTACCAAAAATTCAAGTGAGTTGAAAATGGAACTGCCAGAAATTCATGTGAATTGAAAATGGAGCTATCAGAAATTCAAGTGAGTTAAAAATGGAGCTACCAAAAGTTCAAGTGAGTTGAAAATGGAACTGCCAGAAATTCATGTGAATTGAAAATGGAGCTATCAGAAATTCAAGTGAGTTAAAAATGGAGCTACCAAAAGTTCAAGTGAATTGAAAATGAGATGCTCAGAAATTCAGGTGAATTGAAAATGGAACCACCAGAAATTCAAGTGAGTTGAAAATGAGATGCCCAGAAATTCAGGTGAGTTGAAAATGGAACTACCAGAAATTCAAGTGAGTTGAAAATGGAACTACCAGAAATTCAAATGAGTTAAAAATGGAACTACCAAAAATTCAAGTGATTAGAAAATGAGATGCCCAGAAATTCAGGTGAGTTGAAAATGAAACTGCCAGAAATTCAGGTGAGTTGAAATTGAAATTACAAAAAATTCAAGTGAGTTGAAAATGAAATTATCAGAAATTCAAGTGAGTTGAAAATGAAACTACCAGAAATTTATGTGAGTTGAAAATGGAACTATCAGAAATTCAAGTGAGTTGAAAATGAAACTGCCAGAAATTCAAGTGAGTTGAAAATGGAACTGCCAGAAATTTATGTGAGTTGAAAATGGAACTGCCAGAAATTCATGTGAATTGATAATGGAACTTTCAGAAATTCAAGTGAGTTAAAAATGGAGCTACCAAAAGTTCAAGTGAATTGAAAATGAGATGCTCAGAAATTCAGGTGAATTGAAAATGGAACCACCAGAAATTCAAGTGAGTTGAAAATGAGATGCCCAGAAATTCAGGTGAGTTGAAAATGGAACTACCAGAAATTCAAGTGAGTTGAAAATGGAACTACCAGAAATTCAAATGAGTTAAAAATGGAACTACCAAAAATTCAAGTGATTAGAAAATGAGATGCCCAGAAATTCAGGTGAGTTGAAAATGAAACTGCCAGAAATTCAGGTGAGTTGAAATTGAAATTACAAAAAATTCAAGTGAGTTGAAAATGAGATGCCAAGAAATTCAGGTGAGTTGAAAATGAAACTACGAAAAATATAAGTTAATTGAAAATGAAACTGCCAGAAATTCATGTGAGTTGAAAATGGAACTATCAGAAATTCAAGTGAGTTAAAAATGGAACTACCAAAAATTCAAGTGAGTTGAAAATGGAACTGCCAGAAATTCATGTGAATTGAAAATGGAGCTATCAGAAATTCAAGTGAGTTAAAAATGGAGCTACCAAAAGTTCAAGTGAATTGAAAATGAGATGCTCAGAAATTCAGGTGAATTGAAAATGGAACTATCAGAAATTCAAGTGAGTTAAAAATGGAGCTACCAAAAGTTCAAGTGAATTGAAAATGAGATGCTCAGAAATTCAAGTGAGTTGAAAATGGAACTACCAGAAATTCAAATGAGTTAAAAATGGAGCTACCAAAAGTTCAAGTGAATTGAAAATGAGATGCTCAGAAATTCAGGTGAATTGAAAATGGAACCACCAGAAATTCAAGTGAGTTGAAAATGAGATGCCCAGAAATTCAGGTGAGTTGAAAATGGAACTACCAGAAATTCAAGTGAGTTGAAAATGGAACTACCAGAAATTCAAATGAGTTAAAAATGGAACTACCAAAAATTCAAGTGATTAGAAAATGAGATGCCCAGAAATTCAGGTGAGTTGAAAATGAAACTGCCAGAAATTCAGGTGAGTTGAAATTGAAATTACAAAAAATTCAAGTGAGTTGAAAATGAAATTATCAGAAATTCAAGTGAGTTGAAAATGAAACTACCAGAAATTCAGGTGAGTTGAAAATTAGACGTCTAGAAATTCAGGTTATTTAAAAATGGAACTACCGGAAATTCAAGTGAGTTGAAAATGAAACTACTAAAATTTCAAGTGAGTTGAAAATGAAACTACTAAAATTTCATGTGAGTTGAAAATGAAATTACCAGAAATTCAAGTAAGCTGTTCAAATTAAAATTAAAAAAATATAAAACTCACCTCAAATCCTCCAATTCTCGTTTCAGATCCTCATTCAATATCGAAACTGCATTCTTTCTCACATATTTCCTCAAATTATTCTCCAATGACTTTAAATCATCTTGTCGCCTCTCTGTGAGTGCATTTAATTGTTTTGACAACAACTTAATTTGGTCATCTATGGATTGTGATGTTACTTGTTTAATTTTATCATTTTTCAATTTATCATCATCGTCATCATCATCAAAATCATCATTATCATCATCATCACTGTAATTATTATTATTGCTTATCACCTCATCATCTAATATTTTGTTATTTTCATCATTATCATTATGATGATTATTATTATGATCAATTTTCACTCCATTAATTTCGATTGATTGGCCATGGACTTTGTTATGTGGCGTTGACTTTGTAAATGAGATGTTAATTAGGATGTTTAATGTGATAATTATCACAATTGTTTTGAACATACTTTTTGTGTTGCGTGCCATTTTTATAAATTTTTTTTCAAAAAAAAAGTATGAATTTTTAATTAAACTTTTAAATTAAATTGAACTTTTGTCAATCACAATTTAACCCTTGAATTGGATTAAAGTACGAAAAAAAAGAAGTACTTTTAGAATAATAATCACAAATGTTATTTAACTTTTTTCCCTCTTCGTTTTTTCTTGTTTTATTTTTTATTTCGTATTTAATTTCATTTCATTTTATTCATTTTTATATTTTTTTTCTAAGAAAACAAATAATTCTCCTCCTTTTTATGTATTTCTTGTACAATTAATGCAAAAACTTTACTCGTTTCCGTTTTCTTTTCTCTTTTTTTTAGCTGTGTACTTTACAAATAAAACAAGGAAACAACTTGAATGAGAAGAAAAAGATGAACACTTTTACACACTTTCATTTAATTTAATTCTATTTGGTTTTATTTATTTTTTTTTTATCTTTTCTTTGAACACTTATAAGCATGGTATCAAATCACATAGCAGATGTATGATGATTGCCTTGTTGCTATTTTTATAAAAATTAATTTTAACTTTTCATTTATTTTTCAATTACTTTTTTTCGCTCTCTTATTATTTTTTATTTAGACGAAGATAAGCTAACTTTTTTATTTTATTTTATATTTTCTTTTATTTTTTGTTAGTTTTCCTTCTAATTTCAAATAAAATGAAATAAATTTTTTGTAAGGTTTCGCCCTTTTCCCTTGAAATGTTACACCTTCGATGACATTATATTGATATGGATAGAATTTTTTTTTATAAGAAGCTTTTTTTTGCTTTTAATGAACCTTCTATTAAAATTTTTGTGAATTTTTTTTTGTTCTTCTTTCACTTAAATTAGCACTTCATTTCTCAATATTCTTTTTTTTTCTATTCTTAATAATAATTATTGTTAATAATAATTATAATTTTCTACTTGAACAATATAATTTCGTTTTATGTTCAAAGTGAACAAACAATATAAAAATCTACCCACGTCAAAACTTTTAACAATAATTTAATATTCGGAGGGTGTCAACATCTTTTGTTGCTCACTTACTTACTTTACATTTCTCTATAAACTTTTTTTATTTTAATTTTACTTTACTTTTAAGTAATGGTCAGTTAATTCATAAGGAAGTAACACACAGACACACACTGTTTTGAAACGTTATGAACGTGAAACCACCCTTAATTTCGTGTGCTTTTTTTATTTTAACGTTATAATTACTCAAATTGTCGTTTTTCTTTTAATTTTATTTCATTTCATTTTTTTTACTGTAATTAAATTTATTTCACTTAAAATATTTTTTGAAAACTTTTTATTTATTTTCATCTAAATAAACAAATAAATAGATGGATATAAAATTTTATTCCGAAATTAATAGTATTAAATTGTTTTACTTGAACGTCTTCTCAAATCGACTATCGAACACCGACTGAACTTGTTTTGTAATGTAATGTAGAGTTTATATCCCCGGCATAACACATGTTCTCACTTTTGTTTGAATATTTTTTATTATGTGTTTTTTGTTGTATAACAGAAATGAATACAAACCAATTGGAAGGTGAATACATTAAAAGAAGAAATGGGAATAAGGATCAGTGTGAAGTGTATACTGAAGCTCTTATACAATATACGTCTATGGAGTGTATAATGGAAAATCGTAATGGAAATATGTTCATTCGGAAAACTTCGGGTAAGTTGTGTTCATTTCTAATGTTTGAATATCTGAATTGAAATAAAATTTATTTTAATATTTTTACTTTCTTCTTACAGGAATATTAAGTTTAGGAGCAGTGAGAACCTTAATCAGAATAAAAAGGTTGAAATGAAACCCTCTGGTAAGTATCTTGATATTTTTTTGATTTAATATTACAAATACTGAATACAAAAGAGGAAGGAGTTGGTTACAATTGAAAGAAAACACGTGATAAATGATATTTAACAGTTAATTTTGTTCGCAAAAAGCAAGCTGCATCACACAATCAAGTTCTTCGTCGTTATGACTCAAGGAGTTGATCAACGACCTCATGGAGGAATTGAAGCCCAAAATACTGTAGAAATAGAATCAGGGTTCATTCTGGTCCAGATAAGGATTTGGAAATGGTTTGGATGGAAGTCAAAAGGATTCTTCACAAACCATACTATTCAAGTTCAAGAAGCTTAAGACTCATGATGACAGGAAAGTACTGCAAAAAGACCATTCAGATCAGATCAGATTTCTAGGGAGGTCTCCACAGAAGAAAACCAGCACTCAAACCTACAGACGGATCCATTATGCATACCCATTTATCATCATATCGGGTGAAGAAGGAACCAAATCTAGAGAATCAACTAAAGAAAAAAGTCCACTAGACCTGGTTCAGTTCAGGAAAGTGACCACATCTTCTTAGAAAGCTAAGCACCTCTTTTTCAATTTTCCCCTTAAATCCTTGAGTCTTTCTACTTATTCTATTTTAAACTCCTCACATTGAAAAAACTTCAAACGAGATTTCAACCTTTCCATAAATAAAATCCCTTCAATATGCTCTACTTCTTCCTTTCAACCGTTTCAAGGTGCAACAAAGCATGATTCATTTTTTTTCTCCTCCGTATAACAGTTTTCCTTACACACATAATTTCACATATTCCATTATTCCAATAAACATATTTTTTTGGTTCCTATTTGAATTGTAATATTGAATGCAAGCTGCATACACTCTTTCAGTCACTTACATTCAATACAAAGGAATAACGAACCAGCTACAGGCAAGCAGATGTTCACGTGAATGTATTTTATAATTCAACGTTACTTCTTATTAAAAAGTTTTGAATTGATGAAATGATTAACAAGTGGCAGATTTTTATTCAATGTCTTTTTACGAGGTCTTGTCATGAATCAAATAAGACATCTTACATTTCTCCTTTCAGATCCATATACGTGTGTGTATCTGTGTCATTTTCATTTGAATTCAAATATTTATTTAATCCAATGTAAATTTATTTTTTCCTTCAAATTTTCTTTTTGATTATTATTTGTTATATGATCGAAGAAAAAAAACATTACACACTCAATGAACTGAAAAATGATTTTTGATTGTTTGGTTTCATATACACTACACATATCGCAGATTGTCCATCGATCCAGGAACAAAGGCAACCCTTATGAATATAAAAATGAACGAATTATATTCAAATAATGAAAAAGAAGTCAGCAAAATGTTACTCAATATGTTGAAAGTTTATTCTTGTATTAAAATCTACACTCAATAATAATCATAATAATAAATAAATAACTATGAAAATTTTATGATCAATATAAATTCATACACACAAATAACGGGTATTCGCTTGATTAAACGAATTTAATATTGTTTGTCGATTATTTTGTCGTTTATCGTCTTCTGATACTCACAGTTGATTCATTTTAAATAAATTGGGTGATTATTTTACTTTTTTTTATCATCATGCTTGATGATTATGATGATGATGATATTATATTATTATTATGATTGTTAAGATAAAATTGGGAAAGTTTGTCTTCGGTGTTCTGCGTTGTGTGTGATAATAAGGTGAAAATTAAGTGAAATGAGTGATGAAATATCATTTTTATAATGAGTATTGAAAATTTGAGGATTTTTTGTTATATATGAGAGCAGGTGAGCTTGATTTTTGTAATTTAATGTGTAAAATTAGCTGGAAAATCATTGAAACTTTTTTCATTTTGATGGATGATTTGGTTTGATCTTCATTTTATATCAATCTAATCTTCATTTGAATTCAATTCTTGTTGAACACGCGCCGTATATGGAACCATCCCTTCCAGCACATCCGTTAAATGTCAATGTAGAGGTCAAAATTGTATTTATAAATTTTAACATTAATTAACTTTTTGTGGTCTACTTTCGCAAGCCAAATACACACAAAACCCATAATAAAAAAAAATCGATTTCAAATTAATTTTTATAGAGCAAATCGAATTGTCTTTATTTCATTTTAATTAACAAAAAATGCAAAAAAGGAAAAAAAAAAAACAAATTAAATTATAAAAATAACAATAATAATTTCTGCTGGTTCATAACAACATTCAGCTGCTCGCGCGCCATTATAACACCAAAAAAAATATGCCATTAAGGATTTCATTTTAACTCCTCAAGCAAATTCATTGAATTGAATGTTATAGCAATAAAAATCCAGCATAGATTATAATTTAAAAAAGTTAAGATAACTTCAAAATAAAATTAAATTTAAAATGAAATAAAAAATAATGAACAGCAGATGCATATCATAAGAACTCTTTTTCGACATTCATAATATACTTAAAAATAAATAATAATTTTAATTACCTTGACCACAATATTCGCATATGATATTTTTATTTTTTTTTTATTTTTATTCCTTTTAGCTCAAAAGTTTTTTTTTCTTTCATATTTCTTTATTTTACATTTATCATCTGCCTTCTATTTCAAAGGTTTCAAGCATGTTATAAGCAAAATATAATGAATATCAAATTTCTTGCTATTCAATATTTTGTATATGGTAAATTTGCTAAATACCATTCTGCTTATTGTAAAATTATGCATTGAACAGAAGTTTTAATGATGAGTAAAATTATTATGGACTATTATTATGATTATTAGTGAATTTTTTTCTTGTGTATTTCTAATTTGTTTCATAATAATTTTTTATTTGAATGTTGTGGTTGAAATGAAATTCGTTAAGAATATTTTGAAATATTTCGTACGAAGGCTTGAATTGTGACTGGGAAAGTGCTGATTTTAACTTGGACTTCTCGTCAAAATTTTGTAGATTTTCCACTATTTCGATAAGTTTTTTGTAAACTTTCAAGATTTTTTGACAGTTTCAATAAGTTTTTTGTAGACTCTTGTCAAGGCTTTTTGACAGTTTCGATAAGTTTTTTGTAGATTTCCGTCAAGGTTTTTTGACAGTTTCGATAAGTTTTTTGTAGATTTCCGTCAAGGTTTTTTGACAGTTTCAATAAGTTTTTTGTAGACTGTCGTCAAGGTTTTTTGACAGTTTCAATAAGTTTTTTGTAGATTTCCGTCAAGGTTTTTTGACAGTTTCAATAAGTTTTTTGTAGACTGTCGTCAAGGTTTTTTGACAGTTTCAATAAGTTTTTTGTAGACTCTTGTCAAGGTTTTTTGACAGTTTCGATAAGTTTTTTGTAGTCTCTTGTCAAGGTTTTTTGACAGTTTCGATAAGTTTTTTGTAGATTTCCGTCAAGGTTTTTTGACAGTTTCAATAAGTTTTTTGTAGACTGTCGTCAAGGTTTTTTGACAGTTTCAATAAGTTTTTTGTAGACTCTTGTCAAGGTTTTTTGACAGTTTCGATAAGTTTTTTGTAGATTTCCGTCAAGGTTTTTTGACAGTTGCAATAAGTTTTTTGTAGACTTTCGTGAAGGTTTTTTGGCAGTTTCGATAAGTTTTTTGTAGACTTTCGTCAAATTTTTTGTAGACTGACGTCAAGTTTTGCAGAATTCTAGAACTAATTCCCTCAAATTTCAAGGTCACAAAGTATATTGAATCTGACTCATCCAATAAAGCTTCCCATTTTTGTCCTATCCTACTATTGATCTTCAATTCAAAATCCATTTTTTTAATTGTATCACATACCTGATCATCATATAAGATTAAAATAATAATAATGCATTAAAATAAACGTAATGAACCAAAACCATTTGATCATACTTCTAGTAAAGACAGATGTTCAACGTCGTCGTCTTCAACATCAAAATAAAAAAAGATAAATGTAGAAGTATACATTCAAAACACAAACCTTTCATATATTTTTATTATTATTATTATTCACCTTAAAACTGTATTAAAAAAAAATTAATGCAGGTAAGATTCAAAACATAAAGAAAAAACAACAACAAAAAATGCCCCATGGCCATAACACATGCATTTCACATATTGTAAACAGCAATAACAACATGATCATAATATATGTTTAGTATGTGATTCAAAACCTTTTATTTATTATCGTTATGATATCCATAAGAAGATTGTGGAATGAGAGAAAAGAAGAAAGAAACCCAAAAATAATAATATTAACCCATTTTTCGACCAGTAACTTTGGAGCCGAATTTTTCCTAGAAGCTCAGAACATATTTTTTTCAAATTTTCAATATAAATTATTAGACATGTTTTAAAGATGTCAGGCCAGTTATTTTGATTTTTATAATACTTTTATATTAGGTCACATCTAAAAATGGAAGTAAAGGAAAACGTCGCTACAGCCTTTCCGGGCCATCGTAGACCCATAGTTTCTTCTGAAACTATATCTTATTTTCATGCGCGGAGGTAGCCTCATCATTAGAATTTTTGATTTTCATATAAAAAAATAGAGTTGCCGAACAACTTTTGGTTTAAAATACCGGTTTTTCAACAAAAATCAAAAAATTTCCACAAATTTCCCGGAAAATCAAAAAAAAAATTATATCACTAAAATCCTCTTAAAATAAGCTACAACTTTGCTGAAGACACCAAAGACCTAGGACGAACTTGAAAAAAATTTTTTTTTATTTTGATTATTATGAGAAAATTATTAGCAGAAATAAGATGGAAAGTCATGTAATTTTTTCCTCTTCGTACAAGAATTCTGTACGTATTTCTATGGTATTATACGAAACTTTCAAACAGCTCTCCTGTAAAATTTTTGTATGAAACTCAAAATTTTCATCGAAACAAAAGGTGATCACTGTTACGCAAAGAACAAATTGTAGAAGAAAGTTTTGCTCTAAACTCAATATTTCTAGGAGAGGCGGTTAATGGGTTAAAAGAATATAAGACAAAAAAGGAACAAGTAGTCGCGTGGCCAAATATAATTTTTATGATCAATCACATTTCAGTGCAACCAATACACGTTGAAATGTAATTTTTTATAACATGAAATTTATAACAGAAAATGAGCGAAACCTCGATCAAATGCAACATGTGGTGAATGCGGTTAATGATTGCTTCTGGTTTGATTGTCAATCATTATTTATGACGATGATGTTTAACGTAAAATTTTATATTACTTCAATTTTTTGCATTTTTCTTTGATGATTGATGTCATTGATGCCATATTTGAATCCTATCAGCTAATTAAAAGCCAATGAAAGTGCAAAATCACAAATGATTGACACAAATTTGCACCCAATTCGTCAATATTTTGATTCACTTCACATTTAACGTCCAAAAAAAAACTTTGTTTATTATTCACTTCAGTTCATTTCATTGATGTCAAAATTTATTGTTGAATGTACCTCTTCATTTTATTTTTTTTTTTTAGTCTTGAGAGAGAAATGGCAAAAAGCCATAAATTCAAATCTGACACAAAAAATAATAATACACAAAAACAATGGGAGATACGAGGCATGTGTCCAGATATTGTTTTGGAACAAAAACTTTTAGATATGAAATATTTTTTTTGTCAAAAAATTTTCTATTGAATTGAAATGCTAAACTTTAAAATAGAAAATGAGAATGAAAAGAGAATAAATGCATTGAATCGCAATATGAAGTTAATTAAAAAGGGATTCAGATCACATATGAAGAGTTTATTCACTTTTTATTTCATTGAACTGTGCAAAAATTAAAAAAAAAAATAACAATAAGGATTTTTTTTGTCTAAAACTAAAAGAATCGGAAAAAATCAATCTATTTGCCTTCTTCTCAATTTCTATTGAATATTTTTTTTTGTATTATATGCCATTTCATTTCAGACAAACACACTGATGGTGTTTTTGTTGGTGGTTTAAAATAAAAACTCGTCTCTGTGAAATGCACAATGAAGAATTATTATTTTTGCACCATTCGATTTTCATATCAATTTTACTCAAAAATAAAACAAAGAATCACAAATAATAATAATAAAAACAGAATTAAAATGAAAAGGTGAGAGATAATTTGAAGCCACCTTTTGATATCATTTCATGGATTACATTTCAAATTTATACAAATATATTTTAATAATAATATATTTTATTACATTTAAAAAAAATTGTTTTTAAAATGAATTACGACCATTTTCTTCTATCATTTATATTAATTTTTTTACATTTACATTGGTCACTTTTTATATTTTTTTGATTTAATTCACCTGCAGCAGATGTTTCAATAGTCATATTAAAAAAAATTAAAATGGATTGGAATAATTTAATTTTAATGGATACTGGAAATAAATGTGAGTTTTTTTTATTTCAATTTATTAGGCAAATGTGAATCTGATGGCATGCCATGGCATTTCAAAGGATTGTGCGGAATTTGAGAAGATTCTAGAAGTGATTCAAGGCAAAATTTAATTAAATATTTTTAATTTCAGTATAGGGTCGAGATATGACCTGTCGTAAATGTTGTATAAAAATGGTCTGTTAAGCCCAAACCAGCTAAAAATTAAATGTTTTTCAAGAAGAGTTGACCTTGTTGAACGACTCGGCCATTTTCGATCAATCAGCCATTTTGTTGATACAGGTGGACGATGAACAGCATGAGCGCCTATAATACTCGCATTTTTTTTCTAGTCGAATTGAAATGCGTTAAAATTGGTTTTTCTGATATCTCTTATGGACAAAATTATGATTTGTTTCAAAGGGTGCGGTTGCCCTTAAACACAGATCGACCACTGAGAAAAAAAAACGAGGTTAGAAGTTCTAAACGATAGAGAGAGTCTTGACCCTAATAATGATTCTTTTTCAGGTGAAGTTTACAATCTGACATTATTTGCGACACTCAACACTAACGATAATTCCAATAATTCCACAGCCCCTCCTTCCAATTTTTTTTCCCCTTTCAATAGTTTTTCGAATCACCCAATAGCCCTAGTACGTAGCCTCAAATACGACCGTTGATACTCAAATTAGTGTTTGAATTCCTTGTTATTTTGTTAATAGTGAGGAGTCATCTAAATTTTGAAACATCCTCTTCCCCCCCTTTCTTCACTTTTCTTTATAATTCATCCGATACAGCTCTTAAAGAAAATTTTTCGAAACTGAGTGAATCAGATCACCAATTGCCAGTATTTAACCTATTCAATGATAATGAAACCCAAAATAAGCCCAATGTTAAATAAAATTCTGTTTCTGTATTCCAGAAAAAAACCCCATCAAATCAGGTATTAAATGAAACTTTAATCGAACAAAATTGGGACAATATTCTATCAAATAAAGGACAACACATGAAAAGAAGTTTTGTGTGTAACAAAAATCGTTTTTCTTTCTCATTTTTATTGGAAATACGTGCTAAGTGAGTCATTTAAACACAGAACAACACTAATGGAACGCCTATTTTGTAAATGACACGTTCTTAATAATGTGCAATATAGGGAAATAGAAAATAACGTAATGATTCGCTAAATGAAAAAAAAAGTAAAAAAAAAACACAAAGAAAGAGAGAATGGGGATTTGAAATCTGTAACGATAATAAAACTTTTGATGAGAAAATATAAACATGACATGAAATTAAAGTGAGTGTTGATTAAAATTTTCCTTTCAGGCAAAAACTGTTAAAGTGAATTTTAATTTAATGCAATAATTGGAAATTGATCACAAAAATTTCTCTTCTCATAATTGTTTACCCTGGTTCCAATGTCTGACCAAAATAGCAATTAAATTACATCAATTATCCATGAAAACTAGAAAATTCACATTGAAATTGTAGAAAATGACACAATGGAATATCGACCATTTGTTCAAAATATGTTACAAATTCACTTAAGCAAATTAAATGTATCTAATCGAAAATTCAAATGCATTTACGTCGTACAGTACACAGACACAAAGAAATTATACGTGTCATTTTAATATTGATTCAATATACACATTGAACGTAATAAACATCAAATTAAGCTGCATTGAACATTTCAAATTCCTTTAAACTTCGTGGAAAAATTTACATTATTAACCTCTAGACCACATTTTGATCAAATTCCAAATCAATGTTTATTAAAAACATTGAATATTGAACAAAATCATGATACACAGACAATTTTACACCAAAACATCCATGAAAATTTTATTTCCCATTTCAATTGAAATAGAAGCTTAATAATAATAAAATAATAATAAAATTTATGGCGTTTTGCCTCGAACTGCATCAAAACAATATAATATTCATATATGTGTGGTGCCACTGGTGGTGCATCTATAACTAAATTATCCACAATAATAATTCACTAAATATAGACAACACACACGCCTAAATATTTGGAATGATACAAAATAGATACAAATTTAGTTTTGTATTGAAGCGAATTTGTGATTTTATTTTGTAAACACAACAATAATGAAAATAATAATGATAGTAATGGACAATACCAGGCATGTATAGTGGAAAACAGCAAATGATTATTAATAATAATAATAATAATTGTCCGGAATTCAATTATACTCTATATTTAGATCTGGGTTGTGGAATGCACTGCATTTTGTTTTAAAAATAATGTGTAGACGATTCAATGTGTAGGGATTTAGAAAATTTGTATTCATTTCAATTATTTTTCTAGGTATGATGGAAGAAAACTTCAAAGCCATAATAACCTTGCTGGGACTGAATCGACTCGCAATAGCATAAGTATAGAGTAAGTCATATAATTAAAAAAAAAATATACATTTTTCGTCTTTTTTCTATAGGTTCAGGTTGGCTATCTCCGTAAGATAAAAAATCAGAAAGATGATATCTGCTACTCCTTTTGTTGAGGTTGATAGTCTCCAAATGAAGTCATTCAAGAAAAAAACTGCAGAAATGGAACCAGTCAAGGCTAATCGGCCTCCTGGACAGGTGGAGACAAGAACTGTAGCATGGCGAATAGTTTGATAGCAAAGGAATTAAGTATCAGCGAGGACGCTGATGGACCCGCAAATGATGCCATTTGTAGGCCCATGGACTTTGCTCAAGCGACGAGAGAAGTTGTTATAATATATAAAACTTGATGGACTCAAGGGCAACTCAAGATGCTTCAAAGACTCATCATTTGATGACAGTCTGATGAATTTACAATCATTAATGTCATATCATATCCTTACCTTGAATTTCCAGATCAATGTTAAATGAAATAAATAATTAAATTAAACAATTATTCAACAAATCCCTTTATTTAATCATTTTTTTATCATTTGGCGTTACACACTTTGGTCTATTAATTTATAATATATATTAATTTTATACACTTTTTTTTCATTTAAATAAATCTAATATTTTTTTTAAATTAAATTAATCAAAATTTTTAGTAGGTTTATTCATTTTAATTAATTTGTTTTTCTAAATAAAATTTATAAGCATAATTTTAATTTAATTTTAACGTAAATAAATGTAATTAGTTTATATTATTATTTTTTTTTTGCTAAACGAGTAATATTTATTTTTTCATTAAATTAAACATATATTGCAATTTTAACGACTGATTTAATTAAATTTAAAATAACTATTAAATTTTAATGAAAAAAAAATAACAAAAAAAAATTTAATGATAATAAATTTTTTTTTTACTAATATTTTCTAAACGATTTTAATTTATTATTATTATCATAATTATAATTTATAGTTAAAGTTTCAATTATTAATATATTTTTATTTAGAATAACGGTAAATTAATTTAATTTAAATTTAATATTAAAAAAAATATACATTTTAACATTAAAAATAAAAGAAAAATAAAAAATTAGAATTTCATTTCATTTTAAATAAATTCGATATTTGATTAAATTATGAAATTAAAATTATGTTGCTTTCCATTCAAAAGTGAGTGCGAATCACAAGTGTCCGTATGGCCAATCTGAGTGCACAAGCCTATGGTCTATCAAAAAATACGAAACTTTTGTTCTATAATTTTTATTTGTATCTGCTCTAAAAACCCAAAAACAAGGGTTTAAATTTTTTTCTAATTTTTAACTTTAATAATTCAAACAATGACAAGTTTTTTTATGAAATCAATATGTTGTTTGTTCTTGAAAGTTGTAGGTAAAAGTTTGGAGAAAAAAGTTTTTATTTACCATTTTACATGTTTTCATACAACAAAATCAATTTTTTGTGAAAAAACAAATTGTTGAAAAACTGATAACAGTTTTTGATTTTTTCGAATAAAATCGTATGTTTTAGATGTATTTTGACGAAAAATTGATTTTTTTGAATGAAAACTTGTAAAATGATAAATAAAAACTTTTTTCTCCAAACTATTATCTACAACTTTCAAGAACAAACATCATACGTATTTCATTCAAAACCATGAAATTTTGGCACTTTTAAATTGAAGAAAAAAAAAATTGAAATGCTTGTTTTTCGGTTTTTAGGGCAGATACAAATAAAATTTATAGAACAAAAATTTCATTTTTTTTGATGGACCATAGGAGTGTGTACTAAAATTGTGTTATACAGACATTTGTGATTCGCACTCACTTTGGAATGGAAAGCCACTTTAATTAAATTCCATTTCAATTCTACTTAACTGGGATTTTCGTCAAATTTCAAATTAAATTGAATGATTTTTTTCCAGTATTGTTTTAAATTATTTTTTTTTTTGCATAATTAAAACAGGGATTTTTTGTAATATTTTATAATTTTATGTTAAATATCGTAACATTTTAAATTAAACATTTATATAATTTTATTACATAAAAAGAAAAAAATGCTTTCAAACTTGGCACATTTTTGTGTATTAACATATTTTTTTTTAAATTTAATTTTATAACAACTTTTTATTAAATTATGATTATTATTATTAAAATAATTATTTTTTAAATGTAAAATATTAATAAAGGTGGATAAAAATTATCATTTTTAATTTTAATATAATTTTAAATCAAAAAATTCGTTAAATTTGGCATGATTTTTTTGTTTTAATTTAATTTAATTATTAAATTTACTTCCAAAATAATTGGAATGGCACAATTTATATTTAATTTTAATTTTTCTTTAGAAGAATTGACATGTTTTCATTTGATTTTTAGTACATTTAAATTTTTTTTATTTTTGGCCTGATCATAATTCAAAGTTTGTTATAAATTTGAAGAATTTTTTTTTTATATCTCAGGTGATTTTCATTATAAAGGTAACTAAATTCATATATATTTTGTTTTTTTTATCATCTTATCATAATTCGGGTACAAAATAACATTTTTTTCTATTCTAAAGTTAAAAAGTACTACAACTATTCCATATATAATTTTTTTTTGATTATTATACGTTATAAATGTTTTTGTATATATATTTTCTTATTTTCTTAAACATACATTTATGGCAACCTATGTAATTTTTTTTTTTTATGTTTAAATGAAACTTGATTTGTATAAATTTATATGAGACTTGGTCCATTAATCATTTTTTTTAAATTTAATTTTATTTGAAATTACAATTTTTGTGATTTTTTTTTTGAACTTTTTCCCTGTAAATTTCACTCATTGTGTCTCTTTCTCACTTTAATCAAGTCTTACAATGATTTTATCCTTATTCGAAACATTACTAATCATTTCCAGTAACTTTTGTTTCAATGCAAGATCTGAATTTTCATTGTAAATGAAATCAGATTCAAATTCCTCATTGACTTCCATGGCATTTTCTTGTTTGATTTTTCGCAAATCAACACATTTGAGTTCGAGATTATCGTAATTTGTATAAAATGCAATTGATTTTCCATTTTCATTTGCAGTTGAAGGAGGTCCATTATTATTATTATTGTTATTATTGTTGATTTTCATAAGATCTGATCGACTGTTTTGTATGAAAAGGAAATGTGGTTTTAGGTGTTCCGTGAGCAATGGGATTGTAGTTGTCGAGAAATCGCAATGCTCACATTTGTAAGGGAATTCTTTGCCGGAAAATCTCTTATGGTGTACGAGATGAAGTTGAAGGGCATCTGGCGTGTCGGCATTGAAGCCGCAAAATTTGCATTTTGTTAAGAGTGATAGCAATCCAAACATTTTCTGTTCATGCAGCGATTTTAACAAGTTCGGGGGAAGTGGAGGCGGGGCAATTACAATCCATGACTGTTCTTTTGTCTCGTTACTTGTTGAGGGTTGCATTTCCTGCTCAATTCGGGGCATTTGATGATCAACACTCGTCTGATACTTATTTTGGAATTCCTTTGTTTTTTCCTGGTAGTACGTTGTATGAACCGTGTAATGCGCTTGCATATTCGACTCAGTACTCGCTGTATAAGTGCAAAGTCGACACTTGTATGAGTGATCTGCATCATGCATACTCAGATGATGATCAATTTCGGGTTTTGACAAATACCGGGCAGGACAATGCCGACAAAAGTACAAGAGACGTGGTGATGGTAAAGTTTTGCTCGCACTCTCTTGATTGACATTATCTTCAGATGTCAAATCAACGGCATCCTCAATCGCTTCATTGCCATGCATCTTTAAATGTTGTAGGAGGAGATGTCGACGTGACACTGTATATGTGCAATATTTACAGTTAAATACTTCGGTCTCATCCCCGATGAGCGACTTTTGGTTGTGGAATGAACTGTGATATTGCAATTGGGATTTACTATTCGATTCATAAGGACAAAATTGACATTTGTATTTCTTTTCAAGTGATATTGAAATATCCATTTTTTGTTGATGAGTTTGTTGTGATTGTTCAATATTTCGTTTTAACAAGTCCTCTAAGACATTGACAGATCCTGGTTTGATCTGAGACTGATTCAAATTGACAAATATGTTGTTGTTGGAAGATTGTGTTAAAATATTATTGTTAGAATTATTATTTGTAGTTGATGTATTTTGGGGTCGAGATCGACGAGATCTGGCATCCTCACTTGTGACACGGCCACTGTTGCTATTGGTTTTTCCAAGCTGCTCGATTGAAATATTGCCATTGTGCTTCAAGCGACAATGCCGCTGTAAAATTTAAAGAAATCAAGTGTTAGTAAATTAAATTTTGATATTAAATGCAGGGACAGATTAAGAAATTTTCTTACAATTCATACGACTTAAGATAAATTCAAACTCTGCTGAAGAATTTCGGAGAGAGAACAACTTGAAGAGAGAGAGAAAGACAATTGAAGTCAAATTAAAATTAAACTTCATCAAACTGAAGATCGTTTTGAGAAAATAGTTAATAACAGAGTGGTAGAGCTAGTTAGAGAAAAAGAGAGAGCAAATTAAAGAGAAAGAGAGAGCAAATTAAAGAGAAAGACAGAGCAAGTTAAAGAGAAAGAGAGAGCTAGTTAAAAAGAAAAAGAGAGCTTTTTGAAGAGAGAGAGAGAGAGAGCTAGTTAAAGAGAAAAAGAGCGAGAGAGCGCCAGTTAAAGAGAAAGAGAGCTTTCTAAAGAGAAAGAGAGAATTCGTTATATAATAAGAGAGAGAGAGACGAATTAAAGAGAGAGCAAGTTAAAGAGAAAGAGAGAGCTAATCAAATAAAGAGAGCTTCTTAAAGAGAGATAGAGAGGCAGAGTCCATCTCATAGATCTGTCCCTGATTATTTTTTTAGTTTATGAAGTTTCACAGTTAAATGAATCAAATGATTAATTTTCAATTATTTTTACAATACTTTTAAATTAAACTTTCACCGATCAAAGTCATTTCAATTCAAAATGACAGTTAAAACTAAATTAAATTAAATTTTTATGTAAGACCGTCACTGATTAAGTCAAGTTAATAATTTAAACTACTTTAAAAACTGTCACCTTTTAATTACTGTTTTATTTTTTTGAATTTTTATTAAAAAAAAATTCAATATTTTTTTTAAATCGAATTGAATTGAAAAAAGCTTAGTAATTACAATTTTTTTGTTAGTAAAATACCTGAATAACATGCTTCCAATTAGAAACTTGATGACAATGACCACAGCGATATGGAGCTGGGCCACGCCAATTATTATTACTAGAAGTATTATTAGAAGCGCTAGTGCTAGTACTAGCTGTAGTAGTAGAAGTAGTAGAGCCCTGAACCTGTACTAGCCCTGCACTAGAGGAACCTTGAGTAGTAGTGTTGGAAGTAGAAGTTATTGTAACATTTGTAGGAGTAAAATTGTTTATGATGTTATTATTAATTTTAATTGTGTTTGTGTTTGTATTGTTATGATTATTAAGGATTGTTGTTGTTGAACTCGTTCCACCACCACCACCAATAAGTTGTCCAAGTTGAAGTACATTTTCTTTATTTCTTGGTGAATTACTTGCCACTTGATTGTTATTATTGTTATTTTTAGTCAAAATTGTAATTTGATCAGTGTTCAGAACCGAAATCGGATCATCTGACGACTGAGCTGTAGTGATTGAGGTCTCACCATTTGGAAGTGGAAATAAGGGTGGTGTCTTAATTGTAATATCTGGCATTACTTGCATCAAATTTGATACAATTCGTGATTGAGTTGGCTCTAAAAAGTGACTCATGATGTCAAGTTTTGGCGGTGGAATTTGAATTAATGGCTTTTGATTGGCATTTGCAGCTGCCGAAGTGATGAGTAATCCAGCATCGATGTAATGTTGCTTGACATGACCAAGAACTTCATCTCGATCGTAACTTCTATGAAATTAAAAAAAAAAATTACAATCAAATTTCAAATCAAAAATGAATTGAAACTCACTTGAAACTGCACTTTTTACATTTAAAATGCGTTTTCTTGTTACAATTATTGCTATCATTGTCTGATAAGTGATTCTCATCATTCGTGTTGTGAGATGACGATTTTCCGAATGATAATGCACTGGCCAAATACGGATTTGAGATATCCATTGGAGTGGGAGTTCCTGTAAGAAAAATCAATTTTAATTTTGTAATTTCATTGAATTAAATTAAATCTCACCCCCATTTTCTCTTGCTTGCTGCTCGTGATGCTGCAATAAAATGCTGTCATCCACTTTTGATTGTTTCACGTTCGTATCTGAATCGTTGACCCCCATTAATGTGATATATTTATTATATTTTGTGTAATTTCTTCGTCCCGTCTCATCATTCATCAGCACACGAGCTGTTTTGTGATTTGAGTCACGAACGGTCTTCAATCGAATATGCTTTGTGATATCCCATCGCCAATTTGATCTGTAGGCACAAAGTGAACACTCAAATGGTTTTTTATTCAAATGACCCACAATGTGGACATGAAACCGGGAGGCTGTTGATGCCCAAAACGAACAATGTGGACATTTAAAGACTTTTTTCATGGAAACAAACGGTGACTTTTTCGGGAATCCCATTCCAGATTTCTTGGGTCGATCAACGACCATGACATCACCTCCATTATTATTCTCACTCACAACCTCGATGTTGTGTGACAGAATTTGATCCATAAATGCCATTTGCATTGCTGCTGTCGCATTATTCGGAATCCAGTTAATTCCAGATGGCGGTGCTTCCAATGGATTATCAATTGGGGCTTCATCGGCACTTCCACTACTTTCACCTGTAGTTGACAATTTTTCACATTTCACATCACTTCCAGCATCACTCCCGGTACCGTCTTGCTGCTGCGCCTCAACACACGTTTTCAAATGCAATAGGAGATCATCAGTTGACTTGCAACGATGCCGACAATACTGACATCGGGTCGAACTAAAAATTGAACTCAATGTTGGACTATGACTTGATGCTACTGATTCGCAATTCCTTTCAGGTTCTTGATTATTCGTTTCTTGTGACTGTGATTTAATTTTACATATATTTTGATGCATAAAAATATCGGAAAGACTTTTTGCTTGGTATCCACATGTGCAAACAAGATTTTCATCGTCAATTTGTCCTAAATTGATTTTCTCCTTTAATTTCTCAAAAATTGACAATGTTTTCTTATTAATGGCTTTTGATGAATCATCCTCATCTTGAGCCGTGGAATTCAATGGAAGATTTTGATTTGCATTATTATTATTATTTTGTTGTTGCTCTTCATTTCCAAATAACATTGTGATACTTTTGATTGTTTTCAAGTAAATTTCATTGAGATAATCCACAGCAGCCATTGCCGATGCTTCATTAGCTTTCGGTATGTTTTTGAATGCATTGAATGTTTCATTGATTGGAATAAGGCTTGGAATGGGTCGAGCTTTTTTCCTGTACGATCCATCTGAATTTGAAGTTTCACCACCTTGGTTATCTGACAAATCCGGGGATTTTGTGACAGTGTAATCCAATGGAATTTCCTCGTCTTCCTGTGAAATTACAATTTAAAAAAAATTTAATTGATGATTTAATTTGACATGAAATTATGTTTGATTTTTTACCTGACTGTTATGACTCGATGACATTGAAAGATCTTCAGGCCAGTCATGCAATTGTGGCACCAAATCACTTGCCGTATGTCCTCCAATTGGTGGTATGTGATGATTCGTTTCATGCACTGTCAAACTCTGCTTAATATCAGCCGAAAAAGTGCATGCACTACACTTGAATGGACCTTGACCTCCATGATTTTTCATGTGACGATCCAAATTCCACTTGTACGGTGTCCGAAAATCACACAAGTGACATTTAATCATGGGCATTGAATGATATTTAATGTGTTTGCTGTAACGTGCACGAATATGCGTGACATAATTACACCGAGAACATCGGAAGAATTTCGTTTGTGCATGATCTTCACGCTCATGTGCCTTGAGACTGTCGTGTGACAACGCGGTGAAACTACACATTGAACATTTTTCAAGTCGGGGTCCTGTATCGCCAGGGACTTGCATATCAATGACACTGTTAATGAAATGTGGCTCGTCGATCATGAGATCGGGATCTTCTTGTAACTGAGATGTTCGTTTCAGTTTGAGACTTGTACGTGGTCGACGGGATTGAGTGGGCTCATTTATGCCTTCAGTACTACCATGAACCATCCTCATATGACGCACTAACTTTTGGTAGTGTCGTGATGCATACAAACATAACTTGCATTCGTTTATGTTGATTTTTTCACCGTGAGTGTCGCGTAAATGCATCAGGAATCGTCGTGGATTCTGGGTAAAGTAATTACAATTGTTACATGAATAATTTCGCTTAATTTTACATTGTGGTAACTTGGTTTCATCTTTCTTCAACTGGGCATTTGTCTCAGAATCCTCCTCTAATCCGGGCTCATCTACATCAATTGTGGCACTATTTGATTCATTATTATTATTGTTAATATTCATTTTATTATTATTACAACTACTACTACTATTATTACTAATCGAACTATTTCTACTGCTTTGGTCTTCGTTTCGTGCTAAATTGGAAGTTATCCGATCCGTTTCTGACTCAGATGCAGGTGATTGCTGCTGTTTATTGACAATTTCGAGTGATTCATTGTTTTGTGTGGGATTTATCACCATTTGATCACCACTCACAAGATTTCTCACTATCAGTGTCCCACCTATTGATGACTGAACCATCGAAGGTGCATCCATTTTATAACGAATTATAATTGTTTAACTTAATTTCAGCAAATATCTGAAATGATACCAAAAATTGTCAAAAAATTAATGTGACTGACCCCCCTTTGCACAATGAACAACTTAAAGAAACTAATTTTAGTATTTCTTCAACACACAACACAACACACATCTTTATCATCAATTATTTTACGCAACTACCTTTTAACTTTTTACACGTTTTATATTGCAGTCGCTTTTTTTTCTTGAAGACCGCGTAGCGCCCAAACGGTTCATCTTAGACCCAAAATATGTTCTAAACTTATGTTTGTATTCACCGTGGGAGTGTTTATGGATCAAAAAAATATAGGGTGCCCATACAAAAAAATAGGGTGACCAGGTGGAAAATTCCGAAATTTTCCGGGAAAATGGAAAATTTTCATGCCAAAATTTTCTTCTTATGATTCTGAACAACTTTGCCTAAGACACCTCATATCTAAAATGTACAGGAAAAATTTTTTTCTAACAACATAAAATTTTCATTCACATCCCATTCATCTCTTATTACAAGTTTTATATTGCAGTCGCTTTTTTTTCTTGAAGACCGCGTAGCGCCCAAACGGTTCATCTTAGACCCAAAATATGTTCTAAACTTATGTTTGTATTCACCGTGGGAGTGTTTATGGATCAAAAAAATATAGGGTGCCCATACAAAAAAATAGGGTGACCAGGTGGAAAATTCCGAAATTTTCCGGGAAAATGGAAAATTTTCATGCCAAAATTTTCTTCTTATGATTCTGAACAACTTTGCCTAAGACACCTCATATCTAAAATGTACAGGAAAAATTTTTTTCTAACAACATAAAATTTTCATTCACATCCCATTCATCTCTTATTACAAGTTTTATATTGCAGTCGCTTTTTTTTCTTGAAGACCGCGTAGCGCCCAAACGGTTCATCTTAGACCCAAAATATGTTCTAAACTTATGTTTGTATTCACCGTGGGAGTGTTTATGGATCAAAAAAATATAGGGTGCCCATACAAAAAAATAGGGTGACCAGGTGGAAAATTCCGAAATTTTCCGGGAAAATGGAAAATTTTCATGCCAAAATTTTCTTCTTATGATTCTGAACAACTTTGCCTAAGACACCTCATATCTAAAATGTACAGGAAAAATTTTTTTCTAACAACATAAAATTTTCATTCACATCCCATTCATCTCTTATTACAAGTTTTATATTGCAGTCGCTTTTTTTTCTTGAAGACCGCGTAGCGCCCAAACGGTTCATCTTAGACCCAAAATATGTTCTAAACTTATGTTTGTATTCACCGTGGGAGTGTTTATGGATCAAAAAAATATAGGGTGCCCATACAAAAAAATAGGGTGACCAGGTGGAAAATTCCGAAATTTTCCGGGAAAATGGAAAATTTTCATGCCAAAATTTTCTTCTTATGAATCTGAACAACTTTGCCTAAGACACCTCATATCTAAAATGTACAGGAAAAATTTTTTTCTAACAACATAAAATTTTCATTCACATCCCATTCATCTCTTATTACAAGTTTTATATTGCAGTCGCTTTTTTTTCTTGAAGACCGCGTAGCGCCCAAACGGTTCATCTTAGACCCAAAATATGTTCTAAACTTATGTTTGTATTCACCGTGGGAGTGTTTATGGATCAAAAAAATATAGGGTGCCCATACAAAAAAATAGGGTGACCAGGTGGAAAATTCCGAAATTTTCCGGGAAAATGGAAAATTTTCATGCCAAAATTTTCTTCTCATAATTCTGAACAACTTTGCCTAAGACACCCTATATCTAAATTGTACAGGAAAAATTTTTTTCATACAACATAAAATTTTCATTCACATCACATTCATCTCTTAAAGGAATGTGCTTTATGTATTGCTTGATTTTGAGTGTTAGGAATCGTAATCAACACTCAAAAACAATAAATAAAAATCACAGTCCAAAATCTAATGAACTGAAGTAAGTGAAGTTTATCAACTTCAAAAATACAAGTTTTCGAAATGTGAACACAAAAACATAAAACAAGCGAAAAAATTGAAATCTCAAACTTGTACAATTTTTGTTTGTATTGACAGAGGTCTACTTATAGCAAATTGTACAAGTTTGAGATTTCAATTTTTTTCTCTTGTTTTATGTTTTTGTGTTCACATTTCGAAAACTTGTATTTTTGAAGTTGATAAACTTCACTTACTTCAGTTCATTAGATTTTGGACTGTGATTTTTATTTTTTAATATGTGTCGCCACACATTTATGACTCAATTCAATATCAAATGTAAATATTTAGAAGAAGAAATACAAAAATCTATTTGTCACACATTTTAATATCAACATCATACTTTCAACACTAGCCAGAACATTTTTTTTTTGTTCAATTTCAATTCATACACATCGCAATGAAATATAACACTGATAACGCGATATTTGTATACAAAACACATGGTTTTTTACTTTTTCACTCTCTTTTAATTCATGAACTGTGTACTGTGCACTGTACATGTAAATAGTTATTATTTGTCACAATTCGTATTCCCGCAATGTTGAAATTGAACGTTGTATTTAATGGTGGTTGCTTTTGACTTGGATATCAATTCAATTCAATATTAAAGTTCTATTTTTCTAGTCAACTCAGCAGTATTTTAATATTTTATGTTTGTATGTTCAAAACAAAAAAAAAGTATGTTATATGCATATAATATTAATAGACAGAGAGAAAAAAAAAATACAAAAATTGGATGATTGAGTGTGCTATATATAAAATAGTGTCGACATTCTCTAATGTAAACATAACTTAATAAAATATAAAAAAATGTAACACAAATACTAAACCAATCATGTATAATAATAATAATGATGATGATGATTGTATGACGCGTTGTTTTGCTGATGAGTGTTTGGCATCAAAGTTCTATGATTTGGAGGATTTTTATCATGAATTTTGTAGTGAAATTGATTTTTAACCGTTTTTCTGCATATTGAGATGAAATGATGTTAAAAAACTGGATCATGAACGATTGTGGCCAAAAATGTCGTTTTTTAAAAGTCAGAGCCATCCAAGTAATTCCAATATGGGCGTAAATTGACTAGATAGAGGGCGCTGCAGGCACTGTATTAACAAATTTAATGATAGCCCTTCAATTTAGGACATAACACAGACAATAAGGTAAGCAGAAAGCTACTGATTGCACTTGAGAGCTGGAAAAACGATTTTCATGTGAAAAAAACTCTAATTAGCTTTGTCTAGGACAGATGACAGTTAATAAGGTAAGCAGAAACCTACTGATTGCACTTGAGAGCTAGAAAATACGATTTTCATGTCAAAAAACTCTTATAAACTTGGTTTGGGACAGATGACAGTTAATAAGGTAAGCAGAAAGCTATTGATTACACTTGAGAGCTGAAAAAACGATTTTCATGTAGAAAAAACTCTTATAAACTTTGTTTAGGACAGATGGCAGTTAATAAGGTAAGCAGAAAGCTATTGATTGCTTTTGAGAGCTAGAAAAACGATTTTCATGTGAAAAAACTCTTATAAACTTTGTCTAGCACAGATGATAGATAATAAGGTAAGCAGAAAGCTACTGATTGCCCTTGAAAGCTGGAAAAACGATTTTCATGTGAAAAAACTCTTATAAACTTTGTCTAGGACAGATTACAGGTAATAAGGTAAGCAGAAAGCTATTGATTGCACTTGAGAGCTGGAAAAACGATTTTCATGTGAAAAAACTCTTATAAAATTTGTTTAGGACAGATGACAGTCAATTAGGTAAGCAGAAAGCTACTGACTGCACATGAGAGCTGGAAAAACGAAGTTCATGTAAAAAAAACCCTTATAATAAATTTTCGGTTAATGTCATATTTTCCCTCCATATCATAATTTTTCTTATATAATACTGATGAATCAGGTCAATTGTATGCTGATTTCAATTCTATTCAACTGAATTCACATTAAAAAAAAAACATTTCTTTTCAATACACTTCAAAGCTCATCATCATCATCATCATTATTATAATACAAACAAAAAACACACGTCATATTCATCTTCATTTTCATCTTATAAATATAACAGAAGACAATTTATGCGATTGACAAAGATGATCAATTGTTAAAATGGATCAGTTTAAACTCTTTTTCTGCATACATAATTTATTATTTACATTTTTTTTTTTATTTTTTAAACAGAAAAACGTGTACATGCTTGAATTTTTATTGTCAACATTATTATTTATCTTGTTAAAAATTCTCTCTCTCCATTTAAGTGAAGCAATGAGGCTTTATCTGTTTTTTTTTGTTGGTCTCTTGTTTAAATGAAACTAAGAAATTACACACACGAGTCATATTTTGAAAAAATTAAATGAATTTATACTCACGTCTTAGCTCTATTTACATGTGTGTATGTGTTTTTAAGTATAGAAGAGTTCTGGTCTGTTATCGGTTTGTTGTGTCAACTGTTTTTTTTCTTGAATATAATTTTTTCATTTAAAATGAATGATGATTCTTTCTTTTAACAATTCAAATTCAAAAAAACGACATAATATTGTTATTGTTTGTGTCACTTCACATTCAAACTAAACACTGTTTACATAGAATAAGTACATAAAATATCTCACGTATGTGCAAGACATTTGGTATACAGTAATAATAATAATAATAATAAACCACGAAAACAACCGAGAGTGTAATATTAAGCAGCAGTCGCACAGAACATCAACAACACACTAAATTGTTAGCTCTAATTTAAATCCAATCTAAAGTGTAAAAATTCTTATATACATACATACAAACGTACGAAAATGTGTTATTGTTGCTGCTGTTCTTCTACTGTGTTCTTATTATGATGATTGCACATTATGAACAGCAATGGGTAATAACAGAGACGAGTCACTTAAATTTTATGTGTTTCTTAAATATAAATTTCAATGAAAAGTAATTTAAGTCAATTTTTCTTTTGACTTTCAGAAGTTTCAATGAAAAATTGAAATGTCATGACATTTCATTTAAACATTTGAGACATTTCTATTGGAAATATTGAACAGCACTGTAATTTCAAGGTACACACACACACACACATACACGTGGTAAAATTTTATTATATAATAATATTTAAATTGGTTAATTATGTTTAGAGTTGTGGTGTATCGAGTCGTTGAATTAATTTCATAACCATGTGTTTGTAAGAGGTGAAAATTAATTTACTTTGATTATTAAAGAAGAGGTGAAAATTTCATCGTTTTCTTCTATTTTCAGGGCTATAAAAAGCTTACAGAAGCGATATTTCCTCTGATGTCCAACTGATTTTAGGTTGAGAGTGTATGAGATGAAATTTTTTGTTCGAGCAGACAATTTGAATTTCAAAGAAGGATAATCCGCGGACCAAGGCCTTGTTTGAGCGATACTTTTCAGAAATGATCCAATGATCGACATAGTTTCGGTTGACTTAAAGCGAGATGGATCAATGGCGTCAAAGCAAATCTCAGGGCTCTACAAAAGATCTACTGGAAAGAAGATGCACAGAATAATCAACTTTGGAATACAGTTCTTGACCAGGCCAAGACTAAGAGATGAATAAAAGGCTGGCTAGTAAGTAAGTTAAAGTTACATGGCTCCATGGCTTATTTTTTTTATTAAGATCTAGGGTTTTCACTGGACTCCCACTGGTTTTGGGTTGAGAGTGTATTAGAGTATTTTAAAAAATAGCACAAGAATCTGCAGTCTTAGAAGTTTTGATAATTGGAAATAGATTCAGCACCTAGCAGTAAAATCAGCTCACACTTATAGGTTAATATGCCCAGATTTTCATTTGAACGCTAACCATACTTGACGAAGTGGATAAGCAAGTTATTAGAAGGTATCTGAATTGAGCACTACACTGAATCTAGATTAGATTAGATATGAAAAGGCGTCCACCTCGGACCGAAGCCCTATTGTGTACTACACTGAATCTAATTGTAAAAAGAGCGCGGTCTGACTTGTATATCATTGACAATAATCGATTGATATCGAGGTGACAACAATACGACTCATTGAGCCCACACTAGCGCCCTTGTAGGATCTAACCTACAAAGATAGCACAGATAAAAGGTCAAATACAAATATCAGCCTCTTGTTTACTCCAATTTCCAAAATCTCCATATCAAACAATCAATAATCTCAAAATTCTTCTCTTAAACAATGAAATCACTTTAAAATTCCACTAAATCAATCGATTATGCAACCAAAACCTCTTTAATGCAATATGTACTAATTTTTTTTGTTTATTTCTATAGTGTCACTTCTTATGATCATCATAAATGCACTTTAGTATATTCATACACACACATACACACACACACGTACAAAGTATAGTCAATTCTAATTCATATGGGAAGCAATGCTGTATTTAAAAGAACAGCACATTTTGTTACCACATCGCATTCACGGGCCACAAATAACAATGTTATTGATTTTATATGGGTTGAATTTGAAAAACATTCATACATGTTTACACACACACACACAGAGACATACACACACACGTGGTATGAATACAAATATGCATATTGACGATAACTAATTACCAATATATTTGTACTCACATTTAATAGTTAGGATTATTAACATTGATGTTGTTTTGGCAGAAGTTCATTTAAAATTCAAATTTTTTTTCTTATTTTACACCAAAAAGTAACATTTCTGAGGACATGAAACTATGACTATAAATAAGCTCTTTGTCATCAGATTCACGCTGAATTTCATTTCATTGTTTTGTTTTGTTTGTTAAAAGGAATTTAAATTTAAAGAATATTAATAACCACAAAAGAATCAGAAAAAAAGTACAATGAACGCATTTATTTTACTCATAAAAATGTAAAGAGATCAAACAACAGTGACACTGCATACATTAAGATTGTCCATTTGTTATTTATATGAATATATGAAAAATAAAAAATACTTTAAAAAGATAAAATAATAAAATTAAGTCGAATTTGAAAGATTAATGATACAATGTTACAAAGATGTGACAAGAAAATTCACATTTCACCTCAAAATTGAACGAAAATTGAATTTGGCAGAATTTTTCTTGTCAACAGTTAACATGTAAAAATGAAAATTAAAATCTCAATTTTAACGAACACTTAAACACACACACACACATAAAAGTAATAATTGTAATTTAAGTACGTGTTCATTTAAAATGTAAGTTAAACCTATTAAGTCTATTTATTTTTGTAAGTGACTGATAAGAATCATTTTTCTGTGTCATATTTCTAATCACATAACCACATTCAACTCAACACAACACAAGAATTCGTTACACATTTGCATTATTATTCAAAGCATTTTATAATTCTATTATATTACATTCCATCAGTATTTATATGTGTGTCATTGAATAGCGAGAGAGAATGCACTTTTGTAGCTTTTTAAGTCATTGTGTGATTTTTTGTGACAAATTTATGTATGATTTTGTATTTGTGTGTATTTAAACTAATATTTGTAAAAAAAAATATCAAATCTATAAACTTTATGTTATATTCGTGTTTTGAATGATGTAAGTTAGATTTTTCTTACTGACTCATTGTAACATCATCATCATCTTTCATCGTTAATGTACGTTAAATGGAAGAGTACGGAATAGTAAAATGTATTTGTGTGATTTGTGTATGTGAATAAAAACTGTAAAATACAAATGCAAAAAACTTATTTTTGTGCAGTGACCATGACCGATTTTCTAAGTATAGTGCTGGAATTAGGAACAATGATAAGGACTTTGTAATATGCAGTTTATTTGCATTTGAAGCGTATGTGATTGAAGTTTGATTTTATGTGGATTGGTTGACTATGAATTGAAACTCTTAGCTTGGACAAGAACCAGCTTAAAAAGACTTAAATTGAACCGATACTTAGCTTAGACAATAACCAACTTAAACAGACTCAAATTGAACCGATTTCAAGCTTCGACGAGTAAAACCTTCAAAAGATCCAACCTGAACCGATTCTTAGCTTAGACAAAAACCAGCTTAAAGAGACCAAACTGAACCGATGCTTAGCTTAGACAAGAACCAGCTTAAAGAGACTCAAATTGAACCGATTTCAAGCTTCGACGAGTGCAACCTTCAAAAGATCCAACCTGAACCGATTCTTAGCTTAGACAAAAACCAACTTAAAGAGACCAAACTGAACCGATGCTTAGCTTAGACAAGAACCAGCTTAAAGAGACTCAAATTGAACCGATTTCAAGCTTCGACGAGTACAACCTTCAAAAGATCCAACCTGAACCGATTCTTAGCTTAGAAAAGAACTAGCTTAAAGAGACTCAAATTCAATCGATTCTTAGCTTAGACAAGAACCAGCTTAAAGAGACTCAAATTGAACCGATTTCAAGCTTCGACGAGTGAAACCTTCAAAAGATCCAACTTGAACCGATTCTAAGCTGAGACAAGAACCAATTTCCAGCTTTAACGAACATATTCAATGGTGTTGTTTCAAAAAATGTTAGTGATCAAAATTTACTTACATTTAACAGGTAATCAATCAAAATACCCTCACAGCTAAAACTTCGACCACAACAATAGTAATTTTCTTAATTCAGTTTTAATCGTTTCAAGGTTTTCACATCATTCCATTGAATTTTCTTCTACTTGCTATTTTTTTTAATTACACCAAAAGAATTTTCTGAATCGTATAATAAAATATTTCTTGAAAAAGTTTAAATTTATCGTTTTTTTTTCTTGTTATCACGTTAACTGTACTGTAATATTTTTTTTTATCATAAGAAGGCACACTAAGCAGGTTTCATGGTCATTTTATTTAATATTTTAAAAGGCACTTCATCAATTTATTTCTTTTCTTCTAAAATTATTACTTTTTTTTGTATAAATTTTTCTTTTATAAGAATAAATCACGATATCACTTGCGACTCAACTTTGAATTCACTGTTGATAAATTCTTGTATCCGTCACGTGAGTGAATGTTCAACACGGATTGTAATTTGTTTCGTATTTCATTAAAAAGTTTTTGTAATGTGTTTTTCATTATTTTTTTACAATTTTACATTGATGATGATTATGATTAAAATAATTGTTTTGAATATTTGTTAAAAGTTCTTATCGACTTCATTATAAAATAAAAGAAAAATGAAATATAATAAAAGTAAGCAAGCAGCATTTGAATAAATATGAGAAAAATTATTGTTGATTTAAATATTATTTTAAATATATTTTGTAGGTATAATAACACTAAAGGTGACCTATATTTATTGCGCAATTACTTACAACTTAAAATGAAACGACCATCACACAACACACAACAACTGTGTAAAGATTGTAAAATAAAGTCAATTCTCTTGGAAGACAAAACTAAAGCACACACACACACACACATGGATGTGTTTGTATATAAATCGCGTTGTGCACTGTAAAGAATGTAAACTAATCATAGTAACTAGAATGTAATTTTTATTATTTTTGAACAGAACTTTGTTAAATATAAAGAAAATTTTGTTGAGACGCACAAAAGATCTCTTTCTTGCAAAATATATACACAAAATATTTATCATCATCGTACACGATCTTGTATGATCATAGAAGCCAAGAAGAAATACAGAACAAAATATTTACGTTTGATACTTATTTCATCTCTTTTTAACTATAAACTATTATATTATATTTTATTATATTACAAACAAAGTCTTATTTTTTTCATCATCATCAGCATCATCTATTTCTTCTGTTCCGTACAAATTTTTGTGTTATACAAACTCTACTCTTATTATTATTATTAATATATCTTGTGTATGATATGTAAACTATTCTAATAAAATATGCGTTTTTCACTGTAACACACACAATTCATACAAAAATAATATTTAATAAGAAAAAAAAATTTAACTAATAAAAGAATTACCCGAGTCAATGTCTAATGATATTTAAAAAAAAATGTAATGCGATAAAATGTAATTACTTTTATTTGAGTTACAATTCAAAATATGACAATTTTTTCAACACCTAATGAAATTTTGCGTTTTATTAAAAGCTAAGCAAGAGTTATGATGAAGCAAGTGACTTTAATTGCATTTTTGAAATGGCATCATGCGATTAGCTGTTAAAGTTATGCATTATTTAATGGATGAAACGAAAGTGAAAAGAAATGCAAGTGAAATTAAACGAATTAAGCGGATTTTAACTAAAATTTGACAGATGACATTTGACAGTCATGTCAACTGTCAAAATAAAAATAATTGTCTGTTGATCTTAACTCTCAATAACTTCTGTAAGTGACGCAATTCTTCTATTTTAAGAGATGACAATATTGACAGGTGTCAAAGGTGGTATATATTTAGAAAGTGACAGTTGTCAAATTTGATAGACAAATATTTTGTGAACGTTTTTTTAATTTATGCGTTTCCTTAACCTCAGAAGGAAATTCAAACCCACTACTTTAAAGCTGTGAATATTGGCAAATGTCAAAATTGACAGATATCCAAAGCGACATATGTCAAAATTTGTGTTAGGCTATCAGTCAATTAAACATACAGCCATATGATGACGCGCTTTACAAAAAATCAATGAAGCAAATTCAGCTAGCAACATTTTTCTTTTGACAGCTAATTTTGTATAGATACACATACAGAAACGTCAAAAACTTTATTTTGAAAATGCAAAACGCCATAATAAAATTTTTTTAAGGATTTTTCCGTTTATATTTTAAACTCAAGCTCAGAGAAAATCTGCATTTTATTTTTTGAATTCTGTGAAAATTTACAGACGTCAAAATTGTCCTTAAATTAAATGTCACTTGAAGTTTAAATGTCAAACAACTGTCAAAAGTGAAGGCTTACATTGGAAAAAAATGTTTGAAGCCAAAATTTATAAATTTCCCAAAATACATAACTTCAAAAATACTATTTTGACTTTAGTTTTAAGTACCAGAAGGTCCAAAAAAAATCCTGTCAAAAATCCACAATGAACAATTTTGGTCAAATTAAACAAATGTCTGCTTGCTTACTTTTCAACACTCAATAAAAATTACTTTTTTTTAAATTTTTTACATTTTAAAAGTTCATTTTATGATCAATGATCGTCACAAAACGTGTGTGTCTGAAATTTTTTCGTATTTTGTGCTAAACAAATGTTTGCTTTATTGTTAAAATATTTTTTTTTTTATTATGTTACTGAATGTTTCTGTTAAAGTATTTTTTTTCTTTCTTTATAAATTTTCATATACTGTTTTTTTTGTAGTTTTTGTTGTTGTAAAGTTTTATTAATTTTATGGCACTTTGTTGTTAATCGTTCTCTAATTTTGTCTTTCAATTTATTAAATTTTTTTCATTGCATTTTATGATAAAATATAAAAAAAAATTATTGAATCTTCTTTAAATTTCACTTCAATGACTGTTAAATTTCAGTTCATCAGAGAAAAAAACAATGTAAATATGTACACAATTCCACAAGAGGAGGAGAAACAAAAAAAAACTTTAATAATAATAAAATTAATTTTCCGCACGAGTTCTAACAAACTAATGTCTGAACCAATTGACGGCAAACTCTAAAATGATTCGGTGCATGGTGACTAAATCAACAAAAAGTGCACACACATTAAAATATACACACTCAACATCAACAGTAGAGCCAAAGCTAACACTCGTCTAATAACAAAATAACCAAATGGTCTTTCAATAAAAACCTTACAAAAAAAATTATTATTATTATTATTATCTGTACGAACTGTTGTTGTAATTGTTACTTAAACAGACACAAATATACACATTAAATGCATTTTAGTGCATCTCCATACACAAAATTTATTTATACGAGACTAGATAGGCAGATAGACTCTCTAACCTTAATATTCTATAATAGTGCAAATATTGTGAAGCACTCTCTGTGCAAGTCTTCTGTATTCGTACTTTAAATGTTTTATTTTTTGCTTGTATATCATAACAACAGCTTTAAAAAAAACCACACTATTCTCACATATGTGCATGTAATTGTATTAAATTTGTCCAGACTCGCGATGATGATGAGGTTGATGATGATGTGTGCACAAATAACACATGAAATAATCTCAAACAAGCTGATTTGAAACCATTATAACCGAATATTTAATTGAGAGATCTGTAAATGAATTTTAATTCTCGGGGTAATCTTTTGAATATTAATTTATTCTAAGTTTGTTACAAGAAAAATATAATGCGTTTTAAAATTAACTTTAGACACTAAATACAATTTTCTTTGTCAAAGTATGAAATAGTGTGATGAGTGATAAGGCGTCTCCATTATTCGATTTTAATGAAGGTTAGTAAAAGACAATTTGTCTTTGTTGAAATGAATGAATTGGATTGAAATGTATTGGAAAATCCAAACAGAATTTAAAAGAAATATGTATTGAATGTGGCTGATTAAGGTTTTTCCAATTACATACCAGTTACAAGTCGAAAGATGAAGCTGATGATGAAGAGTCATACCATTACCCACGCAGTTAATTGTGTTTTAGAATTAATTGAGTTATATAAACAGCTAGAATTTTATTTATTAATTGATTCACTTTTTACGTTTTTATGATGGCTTTTCAGACGACGAAGAAGATGATTAACGTGAGATGATGTTTAGCAATATGACTCATTTAAGACTCTTTTCATGAGCTGCTTCTATTGTGTTCATACTATTTCAGACGAAGTTTCAATAATAAGCGTCTTGTTAAAAATAGGGATTAAAACCACTGACTTTCGTTATGAAACGTTTTAATCGGTTCTATTAGTACTAAATGGCTCTTGCCAACTAAGCCTCAAATAGGTCCTCTAATGAGCTATAATTTATGGTTTCATTACACATGACTAGGATATTATCTCTTATTTTACTTATTTTATCTTAGCTCCGAGCTAATCTCTCTTACTTTTCCTGGTCAATTTAATTTAAAACTAACATTTAATATAAAACACTTTAAGTCTGACATTTAAAATACATTTTTTGATTCCTGACTTTAAGATTAACCTTTGAACCTTTTGACAATTGTAATATTATTTTTCACACGTCTGACTTTGAAAAAACAGATCTAAGGGCACTACAAGTAAGAAACTGGAAAGAAAAAGCACAGAACATACAACTCTGGATTTTGATCCTTAATCAGGCTAAGACTCGGCTATCTGTGTTCTGGTATCACTTTTGAAAAATCCATATTTTCAGAGGCTTGATTGAAGGTTTCAATCACTTCGACCTTTCACAGACATTTTGTGCGCTCCTTCATGAAATCCATTCGACAAAAGACTTCAGATCAGTAAGTTCGTTGTAAAATTGAACAATCTTCAATGGATCCATCATACTAATGGTATCTGCATTGAGAAATCCTTCTTCCAAGTTTTGTAGCCTTATCCTGGTCATCGCCTCTCATTTTCATAGAATATGTTTCATCTTGCTCGAAACAGAGTCTGCAAATGCTTGATTCGCGCATCTTCAATCTTAATAAAGTGCCCTAAGAACGTTTTTCAGTCGTAATTTTACAATATTTTCCTTTCATCAATATAAAGTAAAATCTTTAATACTTTTAATTTAATTTTTTCATAAAATTTTCTTTAATCTCTTTGATCTGCCAAACTTTCACAATAATAATAAAAATCATTTTAAGTAATTTTCCTTTACAAAATAACATGCATTAAAACAAAACATCACAATTTTGCAATAAAAGACTTCAGCTGAAAATGAATATTCATTAAAAATTAAATGACTTTTGCATTAGAAATAATTTACATTTACCACTAAATACTAATAAAAAATAATAAAAAAATATAAAGATATTTTGTATTTTTCTCAATTAAATGAAGAATGACGTCAATTCGGTTGTTTGTTGTTCTTCTTGTTAATCTATATTAATATTTTTAATATCAATTAATTATAAAAAATTACAAGAATTTGTTAGAGCGCAAATCTCACGTGGTTCTTAAACACTTACTTTCATATTAAAAAATTACACACTTGATCTCTTTTCTATTTAATCGATAGATCGACACTTGAATTTGTAAGTCAAAGCCACGACATTCATATCATAGAAAAAAAGTAACATAATTGTAATGATAAATGTACTAAATGAATATTTACAGACCAATTATCTAACCAGGGCATATCAAGTCTTATAAAATATATGATTTAATTGACATGCACACTTTTTATATGCGAAAGAATTAAAATCACGACACACCAACACACAAAATTCCCATACCCATATAAAATGCATTTTAAGAGTCAAAGTTAGCTTGATTATGTTGCACATATTTCGATGTCAAGGTGATCAATCGATAAATTTTACCTTCTTTTTTTCATTCATTACTTATTCTGTCTTGTAAGTTGACTTGTCTTGTATAAATGTACATTTAAAAAGTTAAATAAAAACAACCAGAGAGAATCACATGATATGCCATGTATTTAGAACTTGAAATCCTTCTTATTCTGAGTTAAAAGCAATCTATTGCTGTTTTTTTTTAATTTTTTTGCAGTTGCTAATCCAAATATGTACAAAACTATGAGATAGAATTTAAAATTGAGAATACAAAAAAAAACATGCAAGTAATTTATTATAGTAAAGTTAATATAAAAGGCTTTTTCAATGTTGTTGCTTAGCTTTTTTGTTTTAACATGATGTCCATGATAGGAGTTCTATGTTGTGGTTGTTTTTTTTTTCATTGTAGCTTGAATTGAAACAAGTTGCGGCTAGCTATTGATATTTTAGGAATGATCATGATCGGTGTGAATAGGCAGGGACTGTTAAAAGTGGATAATGGAGACGACTGGTTAATTATCAGAAAATTTTTTAAATTTATCAATTTGATATAGAAATTGAACCGAAATCTTAAGATCTGAAAGAATTTGGGTCTCGTGTCCTAACGTTTGGACCTTAATAGCTCAAAAAATTAAGAATTAATAGGGTATGTCATGAAAAGCAGTTCTTAACCCATTTCAAGGTCGCTGCGTAAAGAATATTTTTCATTTAAGTCGAATTAAGTATTAGAATGAGAAAAGTGAAGAAATAATGGAAACGCCTGGTATTTCTAAATTAAAATTTCAATTTTACTGTTTCATCTTATACTTAAAAAAAATATTCCTGTCTAATAATTCTTAAAATAAGTTAAACGTCTCTCAATATTAATAATAAAAATAATTTAAGAGCTATTCCATAGATTTAATATTTATTTCAATTTCATTGCAACTTCTTTTTTACACTCAAAAAAAAAATAATAAAAAATACTTAAATGCATTTTATAGATATTCAAAAAGCGTGTCAAGGTGCGTCATAGACATAGACAAAATACTGCATTTATTACTATTTGTGTGTATATACAAACAACACACAGTAACAACAAGAATAATAATAATAACACAACTATTTTAACAAGGCGACTTACTAACTATAAAAGATAGATAGATAGTGTTCATTTACTTACTGCAATAAATTTTCGTCTAAATATGAGTGTATAACGTATTTATTCAACTAAACACAAGCTTTATAGATTGAACGTAATACAGTGCATAAAGTGCATAGGAATAAATTTAGTCCAGTAAACACAGATATGATTCTTGTGTTTTTTTTTTTTGTTTGAGAGCAGCGCTTCCATTCGGGTTTTGTTATTTCTTCTAATATTTTTCGTATTACACTTAACATGTACCGTGCATTTGATTCTCTTATAGTTATGACTGCATGTTCTTATAAAAAATATAAAATTTTTTGATACTATTACGTGATTGATACTATTAAGTGCATTGCAAGTTGGATTGACAGATCGTTAAATATGCATGGAGTGCATTCAATACAAAAATTAACCCATATCTGTAACATCAAACACAAAAACACACACACACATAAATTTGATACATTTTATTAAGTGTGTGGTTAGGTTAGATTCTAATGTCATTATATATGGATGGCAATGAGCGATGCAGCAGATGTGTATAGATGTAGATTGATGTTAAATAAATTAGAACAATACAATAAAAAAAATTTATAGGTTTGTTTTAGATAGAGACCAAAACCAGGGTGAATTAATGTAATGTAGGTTGGAAACCACAGATGTTGCCACTTGGGCATTTTACAGAAGAGGCTTGAAGTCGATTAATTTGAAGACTTTAATAAAAATGACTTCAAATCGATGAAGGAGGATGCCATTGGTTTGTTTAGCCCTTCTCTGAATTTATGGAAGTCCAGCAAGGTCTTTTAAAGACCAAAGAAGCAATGATCTTAATCCTTACTGAATTTCCAGAAAGCAGAGGATAACTAGACCGACTAAAAGTATCCTCTCAATTGATTTAAAGCCATTTTCTTGTTTTGATAGAGATAAAATGAGTATCAAGCGATTCTTCACTATCATTAGCCCAGAAATCTCATCAGGCACCCTGACAGGTTTAGTATCATTTTTAAAATTTTATTCTGAGCTGTTTGCAGTTTTTTGCGATGTGTATGAGCACTTTGGTGCCAGACTAGAGCATTTTAAGATAGTACTGAACGGAATATTTGTTTGTAGATCAAAATTTTGTTGTTCACGGATAAGTTTCAGTTAATTAGCGGATAGAGTACTTTAATAAGCGTTTTGACTTTGGAAATCGCTTGCTGATGGTGCTGTTTAAAAGTCAAGCCTTGATCAATGTAGATGCCCAGGTATTTTAATTGACTTTTCTATGGCTGGTTGTTTAATGCTGTAAAAAGATACTTAGCCAAACATTACAAATTTAGAAACTTACCCGCTCAAGCCTGCATTCAAAAAATCTCATATCGTCATGTAAGCTCTTTAATCATGTCTCACAGTAATCTAACCTCACAATCATCACAACTTTTCACATCAATTTCAACTTATATCAGATTAACTGCAATTTCAATTCATCAAAGACGCTGTTATTGAATCTAGATCAAAAGCACTGATAACCTTTTGACTATATTTTGTCTTTAATTGCAAATTTCTGTGTAACATTATTTCTTGAAAATTTAATAATAGTAATTTTCAACGTAAATTTCTTACACTCTCAAATGTAATCAGTGATTTTCTGTTTATTTTTACACGGAAATCTTGAGATGTTCCTAAGACGATTCATTTCATCAAAATATTTCGTTTCAAAAATTGAAGTGCAATATAATTGCATTTTAAGCTACGATTAACGAATTAACAAAAAAAATCTATAATTTGTCATTGAAAACATCTAGTTAACGGCCTTGACATTCTCATTGCGATTAGTGAGATATTTTCCTATATACACAGATACATAAACAGTAAATTTTTTCCCATAAATACAATTTATAATTATTTTTCTTCATTTTATCATCTAAATAAGTAATAAATTTAATTTTAGTGAAGAATCATCAGAAGACGAATTAATTGCATTCGGTCACAATTTTCATTTCAATTCAATTAAATTTCAAAAAAAAATTACCACAAAACCTTTGTTGTGTGTTTTTACGTTAAAATGATATTTCTTTTATTTGTGTATAGAAATGTACACACTCAAAAAAATAATAATAATAATAATTCACATGCAATATTTCAATGTCAAAGAATGATGCAGCTCTTTGTTGAATATATTTTTTTTTTGTATAAAATTTTTTATTGTTTAATCGCATATAATAATAATTTACAAATGCAACTATATTATGTGTATGTTTACATTTATAATTATATATGTAAAAATAAAATTTTTCGCATTGAATCTGACTTGAATCAAATATTTTGTGTTTTGTATCTCAATCGTCATCTCTTTGCTTTTATAGATTACTATTTGATATTATATGGGGTTTTATATAATAATTTTAATATTAATAATTATAATCAAAATTTGTTGGATCAATGCAAATTGTAATTTATTGGTTATTGCGATGTTTATGATTAACTATTTACTGGAATTAAATGATTTTGATGGGATGAGGTCTGGATTTTGAGGGTGATTTGTTTTAAAGGGTATCAAAACCTACTCATACTCTTTCCAACCTTTTCAGTAAACTTTTGAAAGGATGTTAAAAGCTACATGCAAGTTTTTAAGTTCTTCGAAACGACAATGCTGAAGTTCCAACAAGAAGAAGTAAGCTTTAAAGGAGTGCAGTCGATCTCCCCCTTCTCAGGTGAAACAAATCGGTTGGTCGAAGTGAGAGTATTAAGAACAAGTTCTGATAAAGCCTACATGTAAATTTTAAATTCTTCGAAACGACAATACTGAAGTTCCAACAAGAAGAAGTAAAATTAAAGGAGTACAGTCGATCTCCCCCTTCTCAGGTGATACAAATCGGTTGGTCGAAGTGAGAGTATTAAGAAAAAGTTCCGTTAAAAGCTACATGCAAATTTTAAATTCTTCGAAACGACAATGCTGATGTTCCAACAAGAAGAAGTCAATCAGTCAAAATGAGACCGTTAAAAACAAGTTCTCTTACAGAAACCACAAGTAAAATCTGACCAAACGTCTCTTGTACAATGAAAAACTGCAATATCCTCCCATATTCTATCAATAGATTCCATGAAACACTTGTTGAAACAGAATTGAAAATAAATTTTCATGTAACTTTTTTGCATGTAATATAAATATTTTGCCATTACACAAATACACACACACACACACACATCAAAAGTATTAAAAAAACACACAATTCAAAATTTAAAAACCAAGAACACGTGTTATGTGCAGTTTAAATGCAAAACAGAGAAAAAATAATAATATCTGGTCTGTGTTTTCACATCATAAATGCATTTTACATTTCACAAAAAAACTTTACATTAACTGTGTGGTTATTTATTATATAACCATATATATACACTGTGTGTGTGTGTGTGTGTGTGTGTGTGTGTGTGTGTGTGTGTGTGTGTGTACATGTATGTTTATATTTCTAAAAACTGACAAGTGTGTTCTTTAGCATTTTATATGCAATTTCAAAGCAACAACAAATTTCAAGGCAACTGTTTTTCAACAAATATTAATTAAATTCAAAAATTACAGCACATTGAATATGGAAATTTTACATTAAATATCAAAATTTCTTTCAAAACCAAAAACATTTGTTTCCAATCAACATCTCATATATGATGCACATTGCACAAAATTCAACTGCAATTGCAATGAAATGTGCATTTAACTAATATACTTAAATATTTAAGAAATACACATTTAAAAGAGTAGAAAAAAAATTATTAATCACACTTCACCTTTCAATGATAATTCAAAGAAAACAGTTCAAGTAAAACATCTTTTAATATTAATTTTAAACTTTGTTCAGATTTTTTGTGTAGCGTGTAGCGTCAAATACCCATAATGATCGTTACTTTTCTGTACTTTTATTAGATTTTATGGACATTTTATTTATAAATTGCATCCACTGATTAGTTTCAAATTTATATACAACAGTCATCAGTGTAATGCGAATAAATAATAACACAATTAATGCTTTAACTTTGATATGGTTGCCTATTAAAATGGAATTATGCTTAAATGTGTGTTATTTAACCTTTTTATTTTATTTTTTTTTATAAATCATATAATTTGTAATCACAATTCTAAACAATTTTTTATTTATTTTTTAATGAGAGATGGGAAATAATGAGCAACATAAGTCGCTAATATTGATATCACGTGTTTTTTACATGTTGCATCTGGTTTTGTTAGAATTTGCTTGATTGCTTGATGTTTGTGCTAATATGTGAAATATAAAAAATGACTGTTTATAGACGACAAGTTAGCCATGGATCGGATTATAGAATGAATTCTTAATGTAACCCTGAAATAGCTTGAATCTAATTCAATGGTTTATCCATGTAACATGTAACTCGTGATTTCATCATAAAAGGAGATAAAATGACACTATTTTAAGTTTTAATTTGATCCCTTGATAGAAGTTTGATGATTTTTTTCTCATTTTAATTTTAGTTTTATACAAAGAATTGTATCAATAACTTTTGTGTGTGTGTGTGTGTGTGTGTGCTGTACACAAAAACATTTAGAATTAGAACAAGGACACCACACAAAAACATTCATCAGATAAATCGTCATAAAGCTCTGTTTTTGTCTGTATTTGAATGCAAATTCAAGACATTTGAAAGAAAAATTTCGTCTCTTTTGAGTAAATAATTTTGCTATAATAACACGCGCGAATTCTCTAATCTATGACAAAAACAGAACAAAACTATCTTTTATTTTATATATTTCATTTCATATTTTATTGGATGTTTACATTAGATTTTATTTAATAGTGTACTAGTTGTTGCACATACAAATAAAACACTCAAGTTATATGCATTACGCGTTTTGTTGAAATAGTTAAATAGGTCAGTCTTTGTCATTTGTTCATTTTATAGAATTTAATGAGTGAGTGAATGGAGGAATTACGTTTAGACACTTATTCTTGTGTGTTTATTTGTCGATTATATTTACATGTAATTTTTTGACATGACATGAGAGGTTTTTTTTGAAAAAATATAAGAAAAAAAAATTAGATGTGGGATGTGGTTTCAATGATTTCTTAGTTGAAAATTCAAAAGATATAATTTGCTCTTGATTTACATTGAAATTGAAATAATAATGATTTATTTCTTCCTTTTAATGCATGGAATAGAAATTAACTCATTTGGAAGAAGATGCAGAAATGCGACATTCAGGTAATTTTTTGTTTTGGAGATCACAAAGGTCAGATCCAAATTATTTGAAATGAAAATTATCAGAAAACTTTTTTTTTTTTAAGAAGTTTGATCCAAGGTCTACTTGGGTTAAATTCCTCGAAATAGTTGTCAAGATAAATGTGTCAAATCACGTTTAAATCATGTCTCATTTCATTCTGTCAGTTACAAGTTCAAAGTGCAGCTATTGATATCTGTTTTTCAATTTCATGTCTTGAAATGGCATGCAAGGCATAATGCTTGACGGAAATTTGTATGAATCAAATGTCTTGTCATAGGTTTTAAAAGTACATACATTTTTTGAATTGTAAAGGTGTATTTTATTGATTTTAATTTTCGGAAACGGAATTTAGAATAACAGCTTAAAACTCTCAGACATTAGCGGTTGGAGTTTTGCTTCCATCCGAGAGATTCTTCTGGCGTTGTGAGCTGGCTCAGTTCTGCTTGTTTAGAATTATATGCTGCTTTTATGGTGTTAAATTGTTCATTTTGTGCTCTTTCGCGGATAAGAAATTGGTCAGATGTCACCTGCATCAGTAGCTCATATGAGCAACTATCACTTCTTAAGACCTTCAGTAAACTGTAAGGCCTAGTTTTTTTTTGAATTTCAACATTCACACTTTTTGCCTCACTATTCGCCAAATTTTACTTTCATCAGAACTCAAATCATCTGACTTTAACCATTTCATAAAAATTCATAATAAAATTAGTACAAAAACATTATTCAAATTAATAAGCCATTTAAATAAGTAAAATTAATCTAAATTAAATATTTTGTGGTTGAATAAAATATTAACAAATAAAATTAAAAAAAAAATGTACTTACCACACATTTTCCTCTTTGATAATTGTATGAATACCAACAATATGTTGATAAAGAATGATGTCGTCGTACTGCTTTGTAAACACTTTGTATAACACATACACTCATAAATATAAATATAATAATAATATTATGTGTGTTTTATATTTTCGAGATATGAAGAAAGAAATCCAATTAGAATAATAAATACTTTTTATATACACACACAAAATATGGCAAGAAGAATAACAACACAATTTATAAATTACAATGAAAAAAAAGTGTTTTTTTTTGCTAAATAACAGATTAAAGCATATTTTCTTTTTACTAGTTATTGCAACTGTTATTTTCACTGCATTATAATAATAATAATAATAATGTGCAACTATGAGAATGCAAAATATTACTAATCAATAGATATTTATATTTTAACACTCCACTGCTATGATTGTGTGTTTTGTATTTTTTTTCTGTTGCAGCAATTGTGTCGCATTAAAGAAATTATTGTAATGTGTTATATGAAAACTGAAAAGCGATTGTTGCCAGCACACGTTGATGTAGCAGCAAAATTGACTAAAAGGAAAATGACTGTAAAAGAAAAAATTATTAGTTAACTGTTACAATTAAAAGATTTTTCTTCATGGTACATCACTCATCTATCTTACGTTTTTTTTGGTATGTGATTAACATTAATTTATATATATTTTTTTGAACCAAATTGTTCTTTTGCTTCGAATAATACGCGACATGTAACATGAAAATGATACACATAATAATCACATTCATTCACTTTATTGAATAGAACAAAACTAACAAAATAACATCACACGCTCATATATCACATCACATATGTCGACGATTATGTATTATATTATATGTATGTGAGTATATGCGTGTATGTAACTCTGTACGAGTTATACGATTTGAAAAAGAAGAAAAAAAAAGAATGATGATGGGTATTATAAAACGATAGCAGCAGCAGAAGCAGCACCACTAAGCAGAAAAATACACCACACATATAATCACACATAAATACACGAATGATATCTACAATATTTTTATTAAACATATCACAGTAATAAATATACACACGTTTATGTATGAACAATATGGGTCTACATAGAATTATATGTACGTATATTTAATATTTTTCTTTTATCACTCTTAATAATATGATTTTTATTGAATTTACATAAAAATTATCTTTTATTCACATTGACACAACACTAGACTTAATTTGAAGATTATTTTTGGGATTTTTAGGATTAAATTAATAAAGTAATAAATAAAAATTTAACTCACAAAAAAATTTCTTTGCTGAATAAATATATGAATGAGAATGTTGATTGAATATACTATTCTGTGTATGTGCACTACAATAATTGTAGAAATGTGTAGTACAACTAGAACAGTTATATTATCATATAAGAATGAAGGTTCGAAATAGATGCTGAAATGAATGTCATCCAACGCATTGAGAGACCTTATTTGAATTAGGGTGTGAGGTAAATACTTTATTATATTAATATACAGAATGATTAACTAAATTATTCTCAATTCTAGGATTTTTGAATTTATTTACATTTTGATTAATTTTAAGTCTTAGTTCAAATTAAGAAGGTCAAACTTTTAGGAATAAATGAGACATGGAAAATGGTGTCGATAAGAAGAAGGTAATTTTTATGTCATAATGTAAAACGATGAAACAAACTTTCATTGATTTTCATAATTTTACTATTGTCTTGGTCAATCTTAATCAATTTGAGCCGATTCAAAAAGCAACTTTCGAAAATGGGACCCTGAATCTGTTTTCAAGCTAAAGGAACAACTCTATTGAAATTGAGAACTTCGAAACGTTATAAGTAGAACAAACCACAAACAGCAGGCGTAGGTCAAATTTGTCAGCCTATAATTTGAGATATTCAGTGGTACAAATAGTGTAACAAAAATAAAGATAGCTCAGTCAATAACCTGTTGAAAAACAATCCTAAAAGTTCTGGGTGTACAAAAAAATTAAACTTTTACCATTTATCTTTGTAATTGTAGCAGATAGTCGAAACTCAATGTTAACATAACATATATTTCACAGATGTTGATTTGATACAGTTAAAAACTAATCCACAATAAGCTCTTTCTGTTAGATAAAGTTTTAATGAACCTACTTACAAAGCTTGATTTGAAAAGCAGTAGCTATATTTTAACAATCATAGCTGCCAAAAATTTTCCGAATATTCTTCAACTGGGGTGAAGAAATCAATGTCATATTACATATTACCTTGCTTACAGCCAATAACACATTTAATGGTTTTTTTCTAATATCAAGTTCAAGGACCAATAATTTCGATTAAATATTTGATATTTTTTTAAGTTTGTGCCAAAACCTGAAACGAAAATTCCAACTTTTAATTACTTATGAACGATAATGTCAATCCAGCCAATATTCTCTGCTAGATTTTGCTTTAACGTGTCACAACTGTCAAAATAAACGTCAAACTTTGTTTTGTAAATATACAAAAAAATTAAATTTACTTAATTTAAAACATTTTTCATCATCTTAATTAATTTTTAAGTAAAATCAAATCCTTTTACTTAATATGGACATTACAAAAGTACCAGATGATGAAAAACTAAGACTGTGTAAATGGTATTTTAAAGGTATAACTCTAAATATTTTTTTTTTTAATTTCATTTCAAATCTTTTTTTTTTCTTGTCATTCTAATTTAGTCGGTTTTCTTGCTTTACCATTTGTATGGGCAGTAAATTTTTGTTGGTTCTTTCCAATTGCATTTAAGAGAGGTACTGAAATGAATGATCAACAGAAATCTATAAGGAAATGTAAGTTAATTTCATTTAAAATTAGTTTTCATTTCATTGATGAGTCATTTCAATCAGATACAATAATGTCTGGAATTGGAGCGTTTCTTTGGTTGGGAGCAGCAATCGTTTGGATAGCAATATTTCAACGATACAGATCTGAATGGGGAGAATTTGCTGATAATATTAGTTTTATTATTCCATTAGGAAAAGTTTAGATTATTTTTTTTATAATTCTAAGTTAAAACAAATAAATTATAATAATAACAAATTTAACACAATGAAATATTGACATTTTACTTCATAGTTACGGTTGCCTAAGAAATCAGTGTCAATGTTAGCGTCTCACAATTTAAATTTTGTAATTCATTTCTCTTTAAAATTTTATCTATAAAAATATTTTAAATTTGAATGGAAAAACCAAAACCACCGACTGCTGTGTCAAAACCAGTTTCAATTGTTCCTAAGACTGTTTTTGGCTTGAGAACTGATGTTTTGGGGAACATTCACTTTGATAGTCAACAAACAGTGATTTATCCTGTTTCAGGGGTTCTTGCATTTCAGGATGTCGTGACGAAGAAACAAAAATTTTTAAGGTTTTATTTCATTTAAATAAGAAAAAAATCTTTGAAGTGTAAAATTAAATTCATATTTCAGATTTGTTGAAAACTCTCAGCCAACCATCATCTCAATCAGTCCTAATCGAAGATGGATTGCAATCGCTGAAAAGCATCCTGATAAGTAATTTCAATTTAAATTATTGAAACATAACATAAAACTCACTGAAATTCAATTTCAGAACCGTTACAAACATTTACGAGATTGCAACTCTCAAGAAAAAGAAGACACTTATCTTAAATGGTTGTACGGTGAATGAACCATCTGCTATTGAGTTCACGCACGATTCAAGAAATGTTGCAATTTTATCAAAAGAACCTGATGCATTTTTATCAATTTTCGCACTTGACAAGGATGAATCTGTTTTTATGGGTCGTGCTTCGAATAGTGCTCAACCTGGTCGTGCTAGATTTATCAATTGTAATCCTGGTGACACAGCAATCACTGCAGTTGGTGGCGAATACTTACTCAAATTGATGAATAAAACTGAGAAGGGTTTTGGTCAAATTGGAACAGTCAAAGGAGATAATATCGTAGTCACTTCAATTGCTTGGCTTTCACAAGATATTCTGATTGCTGGAACCAATGAAACAGAAATTTTGTTTGTAGAAGGTGGTGATCCAAAGGCAAAATATCCTGCAATTGATACAAACCTCATCGATCTCACAAAAATACCTGAGGGTGAAGAACTAATTGCTCAAAGTACTGAAGAAATTCAAGCTGAAGATCATCAAGATGTTTTATGCATCACAAACTTTGAAAAAGGCTTTACATACGCTCTTCACAATATCGTTCACGTCTATGAAAAAGACACAACCTTCAAATTCCAGAAAAGAACCATCATCACAATTCCCATAACTTTATATGAAAAAGAATCATATCGCATAGTCAATATGGCAGTTAATGCTCAGCAAGATACAGTCATTGCTACAACGTTGCATTCTCAAATTTATATTGCACCATTATTCCCCACTGAAACACTCAAAATAATTAAAATCCAATTTGAAACCCTCGGTGAACCACTTCACATTGATAACATCATTGGTGTATCTTGTTGTGCATGGAAGTCAATCATAATGACAGCTTCAAAAGATCAAACAATCCGAATTTGGAACTATGAAACCATGAAAATTGAGTTGGTCAAAAAATATCAATTGAAAATATCTGTTATGGCATTACATCCATCAGGAACACTTGCTGCAATCGGGTTTTCAGATTCACTTCGTTTTCTTCAAGTGCAATTGGATGACTTGAAAGTGACAAAAGTATTCAACTATCCTAATTGTAGTAAGGTTGAATTTTCACATCAAGGACACCTGTTGGCAGCAGCTCATGGTAAAATGATTGTTATAATTGCAATTTTTACGTTTGAAATTATTCATGTACTTAAAGTAAGTTAACAATGTTAATTATTATCACAGTTCCTAGAATTGCAATTCATATAATTTCAGGGCCATAATGGAAACATTCTAAGTCTAGTTTGGTCTCAAAACGATAGTAAACTTGTATCATCAGGCAAAGAGGGATCAATTTACGAATGGGACACATTGTCTGGTAAACGCATCAATGAAATTGTTCAAAAGGGTGTTGAATATCGTTGTCTTGCTCTGTCAAATGATGCAACATCCATTTTTGCTATCACAAATAACGGAATTTTACGTGAAATTGTCAAATCGGATGTAATTCGTGAATTTAAGACACCAGATCAATCTCCAGTAAATAGTGTTGCATTGGCAAGATCTGATCTTATCATGTTTTTGGGAACTGAGATGGGGCAATTGTATGATGTCCATTGTCCATTAGGTGAAACAGGTGGTGGAACTTTTACAAATTTCAGATTTTTCCATCAAGCTGTTACCAATGTCCGTATAACGTATGATGACAAACTTCTGGTTACATCTTCAACTGATGGTACACTTGTGATTTGGAAAATCCTTAATATTGAAGGAAAAACAGCACCAATGGATAGCGTGCTAGGGACTTGCACTGATGTAATGGCACCAAGAGCTGATCTCTTAGTGAAAAATAACACGATCAAGAATTTGGAGAAGAGAATGCAAGAACAAGTCGAAGAATTTCACTTTAAAATACAGCATGGTGATGTTTTTCATAGTGAACAGCTGCGAGATGTTCATAAAAGTTACTGTAAAGCAATTCAAGAGTTAAAAGATAGATATGACGAAATGGTTGCGAAAAATATTGAGGAAGTTAATCAAATGAACGTGAAGTTCTCAAAGATCGAGGAGGAGCATCAACGAGAAATAATGAACATGGAAGCGAATTTCAATGAAAAAATTATCACAGAATATGATAAATCTGCAATGTTGAAGCGTAAAATGGATGAAATGAAGGAAGAATATGAACTAAAATTAAGAAAAAGCTCGGGATGTCTACAGGACACAATTGAAGCCCTTGAAAACAACTTCAAAAAACAATTACAGGAAAGACAGGACATCATTCAAGAAATAATGAAAGAGATCGACAACCAAAAAGCTGAATTTGTAGAGTACTGTAAACAAGTTGAAATTGATAACGATCGAAACATCGTTGAAACTCAATTAAATTACGAGAAACGACTTAAAGAAGAAGAGGAAAACAGTGTTAAATGGCGAGGAGAAGCAGGTGTCTTACAAAAAAAGATTGTCACAGTCTCAGAACAAGCAGACCAAATGAAAAAGGAAGTTCATACATTGAAACAACAACAACAAAGATCACAAGCCACAATTAAGGACCTGCAACGTGAAATTGATGTACTTAATCAGGGGCTTTTAGGATGTGATGGAACTATCCGTGAAAAGGAGAAGAAATACAATGAACTTCAAAAGAAAAATGTTGAACTTGAAAAATCAAAACAAATACTCAATTATAAAATAAATGAATTGAAAGCCCAGATTGAACCTTTGGAACAAGAAATTATCGATAAGAAAAATTACATTACCGAAATGGAAAAGGAACTTGAAGGCTTACAACAATCCCACAAACAACTTACATTACGTCTATCAAAATTAAATGACAAACATGAGGGAACTGCAGCTGAGTTGAAAAAAGAGTGTCAACGTCGTAGAACTGCTACAGCTCAATTTGCACGTATTTGTGGTGAAATTCACGAGTTAGCACAATACATTCAAAAGCCAAACGAGCTAAAACAGGCAATAATCGATCTGTATCAGAAATATGCCGATGACAAGGAAGTGCAAAAGATGTTGCAAGTTGAAGCTCAAATCAAAAATGAGTTTATGCGCCAAAGAGAACACATTGAAAAACTCTCATCTGGAAGCAAGGTCACACAAGACAAGAAGAAGGAAGTGGGTGGCACCACAAAACTTTTAAAGGAAAATATTGTCCTTACAACTGAACTCAATAAACTTCGATCTCAGTTGAGGGATACACGGAAACAAGTATCACAAATGGAAAGTGTTTTGGGATTGTCTGGAAAATATTTGCCAGTGTCAGTGGCTCGTGAACGTCTCAATAAAGCTGTCATGAGTGCTGATATGATTGAGCAACGTTTCAAAGATGAAATTGATCAAATGAAACAGAAAATCAAGATTTTGCAAGATGAAAACCTTGACTTGAGAGATAAAATATTAGAAAAACAGTAATTTTTTTTATACAAATAATACACTGCCCTTATGCTTTATTATCAATAAAAAATTATCATCACATTTTATGATTATCAAAAAATTAATCATCATTTGGAATGTCATACAATCCACACACCTTATTTGCTGGTAGAGCCTTATCAATAAACCTTGGATAAGCCAAATTCAGATTTTCCATTATTTCAATGAAACCTGCCTCGTCTTTGGTTAATCTTGGATTAAATGTTTTCTCCTCATAGACACTCGTTTCTGTCTGTCCCTTATAGTCATGAGCGGGAAATAATCGATAATTATCCGGTAAAGTAAATATTTTTTCATGCACTGATTTATACAGTGACTTTGCACTTCCTTCCTGGAAATCAGTTCGTCCACATCCGCGAATCAATAACGTATCACCAGTGAATGCAATCCCTTGTTCATGCAAAATATATGTCATACATCCATTGGTATGACCCGGTGTTGAAACACCTTCAATTTCAAAACGACCAAATTTGATAACGTCCTTATCATCCAAATAAATGTCAGCTTGAGCACCACTTGCTCGTGCAATTACACTCAATGTGCCAGGTAAGAGTTTTTTCAAGTATCCAGTTCCAGTGATGTGATCAGCATGCATGTGAGTATTCATGGCATATTTTAAGGTGAATCCAAGTTCTTTTATGAGAGTTGAATCACGAACAGCCTTTTCTAGAACTGGGTCAATGATAATTGCTGCTTTCGAACTTAAATCAGCTAAAATGTAAGTGTAAGTACTCGTTTCAGTGTCAAATAATTGACGAAAAAAGAAATCTGATGAAAATGGTTTTGCTTCGTTGTACATTTTTTATGTTATGTTACTTTCTTAGTTTAAAATTAAATTTGACGGAAAATTCCACTAAGAAACCTGAATTGAACAGATCGAGAGTAAAATAACAACTGAAACAATGTATTGCGCGAACTAAAAACGAATCATTCGACTTCGCGACTGAAGGTCATTTATGTTTACATCACCATAGCAATATGAAATGGAGGTCATGCGTGACTTTGTAACAGATTCTAGGTTTTAGGTTAGGTTTTACAAGGGCACCACCGCGGTCTTAAAGAGTTCAATTGTGGTCGTTCACTTTTAACGGTTAAATTTCCATTTAATCATGACATGGAATCATTTGACAACCCCAATCAATGATTATCTAACACCAATACACATTCAATTAAATTTCATAGTCATTCGTTAAACCGTGACGTCACGATACAACGCAACTAAGTAACGGTATGATATGATTAAATTTCATAATATAAACAAGTCGTTGCATTTTATTAACATTTTTTTCAAATTTTGCGCTTTTTTCAAGTCTGCCATGTGAATCATGTTAAATTCTCTCATCGCAGCATGATTTCAATTAGATCTCATTAGAATTTTTCTAAGATTTTGATTAAAAAGATTGCATTTTACTTGTTGATTAAATCTCAGTCTCTTTTGATATTTTGTTGAAGTTAAATCAAAAATATGATAAAATTACGTTTAATTTATTTTTTGTTTTTGATGATAATTCAAGTGAAATCGATTCCTTTGTACAATCCTTTGCCGAAAATTTTGATCAATCCTCGTGATTGTCCCTTGAATGCATGTGAAGTGATCAAAATTTTCGCGGAACATCTTTTTAGTGCAAAGGCATTCGATGAGATTCGTGAAAAGTATAAATATTTGAATAATCCGACAATATCTGAAAATCATCAGAAATCACCCAATAATGGCGATACTGAAAATGAACTCAAAATACGCCTTTTAGACGTCGAGAGACGACTCCGATCAGTTGAGCAACCAAATTGGATGATAATCCCTGAAAGCGACGATGCATGGGATAAATGTACTGAGGGCGTTTGTCGATGCCATGCCACAATCAAAAGTCTCTCATGTTGGCGCACTGAAATGCTCCATTTACCACAATTACAAGTCATTCCAACAAATATCATTAAAATGTAACATTTTTTTTTTTACTTAAATCATTTTAAATTTAACGAAGTAAAATATTCATGTTATTAATTTCATAGCGACCTCTCAACAAATCATCTTAGTACGTTAAACAAAGACTCATTTAAAGGTTTAACGCACTTAATTGAACTAGATATGTCGAATAATAGATTTGATTATTTGCCATTTGATGTGTTCGAGGATTTGGATAGCTTGGAAATTCTGTGAGAAATTAATTTTTACATTAAATTAAAATTTTACATTGAATTCCATTTCAGTCGCCTGCAAAAAAATAAAATTGAACATTTTGATTATCGAATTTTCTTGAAATTACGAAATTTAGTGATTTTGGATGCGAGTGACAATCAAATTCAATCGCTACCCCAAAATTTATTTGATTCAATACGGAAAGTGACCGCAATTAATTTGTCCAATAATAAAATTGAAGAATTTCCGGCTAGACTGTTAAAGGAAACTCATGAATTGGAGGAATTTGACATCTCAAAAAATAAAATCAAGGAATTGAAGGAAAATTCATTTGAGCGGCTTCATCGATTACGACACTTATTGCTAGGAGAAAATGAAATTGGTATCAAAATTCAGATTTTTCACTTAAAACTCCATTTAAATTCAATTTCCGTTACAGAAACCATCGATGAAAACGTCTTTCATCACTTAGTCACATTGGAAAAACTCGTTTTGACTGGAAATCGCATTAAATTGATCCCCAATCAACTTTTCATGAATTTAACGAAGCTCATTAAATTGGATTTACGCCACAATCAGATTTCAAAAATCTATTCAAGTGCATTTCAGACCCTCACACAGCTGGAGGACCTCAATTTAGGTCAAAATAATTTGGTTTCAATTCCAAGTGGGCTGTTCATCAATAACAGTCGCTTACGGAAATTGACCTTGTTTTCCAATAATTTCACGAGATTAGAGAAAAGTGCTTTCATTGGCCTAAGCAATGTCTCGAATTTGCTTTTAAATAACAATAATTTGAAGGATTTTGACAGTGAATTGTTTGTGCCATTGAAGAATTTGGTTAAATTGTGAGTAAATTAATTTCATTTCATTTAAAATAATTTAATTTCATTTTAAATTTAACAGACGATTAGATTCCAATAAATTAATGTTCCTGCCAAGTCGATGCCTTGATCAAAATCCAAAGCTGTTGTCAGTGAAATTGGGAAAAAATCCATGGCATTGTGATTGTCGTGCGATTTATTTGGCCAGGTAAATGTAAAATTACCATGAAAATTATTGAATTTCAATGAAATTTCAGATGGCTTCGCGTCAATGGCACAAAATTATGGGATAGTGAACCAACGTGTCGTGGTCCAGGCGCATTGAGTGGTCAATCGTTGATTTCATTGCGATTCATTCATATTTGTGATGGCCAGTGGGCTTCAATGGTAAGTCTTTCACCACGTCTTCCGATTCGTAAACACTCGATTTTGGGACAATTCGATGAGCAACCGGATTTCTTATCATTTTACGACATTTCAACTGACCGTATGCCAAAAGTTTCGAGTGTATCACCAATTTATGAGGATTATTGAAATGAAAAAATTCAATTTTATCCCATTTTATGATTAAAATATAGATTTATTAGAAATATATTATGATGTTACTATGCATAGAAAAATATATATAAATGAAATTAAAATGAAATTTAATCAACTTGAAGTTTTCTGAAACTGCCAATGACACTTTCGTCATTTTCAAGGATATTACTGTTGGCCCATTTATCGGAATATTTGGTGATATCAATTGACATTTCATCTAACGCCAAAATAGCTTCACGTTTCTCTTGTAACTGCTCCTTAAATTGGTCGATCATGACACGTAACGGAACTTTTCCGCCATACTCTTCAGGTAACAATTTCACATCGACATACTCCTTTGCCTCGTCATTTGTCTTGCAAACCTTGACACGAGCCTTAATTTTCTCTGTCAACAATGACAAGGCAAATTCAATTATTTTATGTGCCATACTGAGCATCAGTGTAACAGCGCGATGACGCATCGGGGCCACAAACTGAGCTTTCCGTAAAAAGTTATTGAGATCAACGAGGGGCCACATTGCAACATGTTTCATACTAAAACCACGTGCATCATAGAAATGATGAAAACCAGCGATTTGTGACTCCTCGTCATCGAGGGCAGCTTCAACTACAAGGGCGTGCAGACGAATCATGTCTTTCACTGAATACTTATTTGCATCGAAATTTTCTATGCATGTGAGAAAAACGCGACGACCTTGATCGTCACGCTCCATGAGGGGAAGTGAAAATCCTGCGTCCACCAATTCAGCCATTTCTGGATCATTGGGATCTAATTTAGTGAACCATTCAGGGAATTGCTGACGATAAATTAGATATTGCTCGAGGAGTTCACAGGCTTGTGGCACGGAAAACTTCTTTGGACGTAAAAAGCGGAGAAGGAAAACTGCGTCTGTGGATTAAGTTGAAAATTTTTACATTAAAATGACATTTAATTTCAAATAAATTTAATTTTACCTGTCCTACAAGCCCTGATATGCGGATGTTTTGCAATCCATTCACGAAATTGAGCAAGCGCCTGAGATCGCTTCTGTTCATCTTCACCCAACTCCTCCTTGGCAATCTTTTTAAATTTTTCCGAGACATTGAACTCGTAATCATCGTATTTAGCTGGAGCCTTATCAACGGAATACTCTGGGGCCATTGCTATGAAATTGAAATTAAATAAAAAATTTAATGAAATGAATTAAATTTAAAATTATGATATCTTGCAACTGAGACACACAACGATCGAATGCAGTTGCATTGCAATTTCAACTTGCATCAAGGAGAAAAAATCTTGAGATTTCAAGTCCTTTCACTTATTCTTGCATTGTATCACCAAAATTATTATATAATACCCTTGAAAAATTAAATTTAATGATCAATTACAATTTTTTATGCAATTTTAACCTGATTTACTTGTTTTGATTGAAATTTTTTTTTTTTGGTGTGACTCACTCATAAAAAAATATTCCAAAATGTAAAAAAATATTTAAAAATTTCAAATTTATAGCAAAAAAAAACCAGTTACAAAGCCCTTTAACTGTTTTAGCTTAAAATAATTTAAGGGCATGACAAAAATTTTAATGTTTGTTTTTTCCATTCAATTTAAATTTTGAATTAAATTACAGGTTTCATATCCAAAAACATGACGTGTAATGGATTTGTTTTGATTTTTTTTTTGTATTTTTTTTATAAAAATCATCATGATAACGAAAAAAAATTGACTTGTAATGAAATTGACCTTGAAAAAGAAATCATGAGGAAAAAAAATTCTTACTTATAATCGAAGGATATTTAACGGATTTCACGCGATATGACATGATTTCACTTTGAATTGAAAGTAATTTTTTATGGAACTGAATTTCAAATTTTAAATTTAATTTTCATTGTAATCAATTCATTTTATTTTTATTAATTTAGAGTATGATGCTAAATAATAATTTGCATGTGAAATCTGTGATAAACTTGTGCAATATTCAACCAAAATCATGATTAGCAGGGCAATAATTACATACAAGATCATGTTTTTTGATCATTATCGAGTTTTTTTCCATGTTTTTAATATTAGTGTTAACTTTTTTTTGTCTTTCTTTCAATTTGAATTGATTTCAAATTCAGAGTACGATTGGTTCATCAATTCATCAATTGTTTAGAAAAAAATTTTTGTAATTATGATGATTTAATTAGGAAACCGGTATGAAATTTATTGAAAAAAACGAAATGAAATGAAAAAATTGAAAAAAAATGTGAAAAGTGATCGTGAACGATTTTCACGAGTGCATTTTCATTTTTAAATTTCACTTGGGATGATACGGGTCTTACAAAAAGATGGCAATTAAGCTTAAAACTAAGTGCTCACAGAAATTTGATACAGGCTGATTAGACTAATTGACGTTATGAGTACTTTTTTTTCAAGTCGCTGAGAAATTCGCGTAAAATGCAAAATTGAAGTTACGATCAAAAGCGCATTTGAGTTTTTCCTGCAAATTTTTCGAATGAATTCGATCTGAATTTTCTTGATTTGAATTCGTAATTTTCAAAGTAATCAGAAATTTATACAAATTCCTTGGACAAACTGTAGACAGACACACAAAATCGTCATAAAAGCGTATTAAAATTGAATATTAAGCTTGGTTTTACTTTATAAGTCTTTTAAAAAAGAAAATTTAAACTGTAAGCCGGAAACGTTCCCAGTTGCAGACGCGGACAATACAAACGACCTTAAAGCTCGCATTTTTTTCAAGATCTGCCAGAAATGCGCTTGAAATTAAACATACTTCGAATCCTGAAAATGCTAAGCCATAGACTCCGTTTTCGAACTGTTTCATCAAGTACGGTGGGACGTATTCAACGTATCAGATATCAAAATTATATCAATAAACTCATAATTATATGTTGAAATTTACTTTCAATTACCTTTTTTTTTTAATTTTTTTAATAACTTAATTGAATTAAATGAAATTTTATAGACGAACACTCGCAAAATTTAACGTAATACTGATAACTTTGACTTTCAATTCAAAATGAAAATTAAATTTTTCAAGTAATCCACGTATTTTCTTCAATATTCCACAAAAAACAGAAGAGATCTGGTCAAATCAAGCCACAAACGTAAACTGATGGAAGTTTTAATTTTTTCATATTATATTTGTTGATTATTGTCAATACAGGGATTTTTTTATTTTATATCTCATTATAATATTAATTCATTCCCTGTATGATAGCTTTTGATTTAACTAGCTTCTGTACATGAGAGTTTCATGAGATGAAGTATTTCAACCCTACTCAAGCACTCATTTTACATATCATATGTGAATTATATGTAACAACATGCTTTGAATGATACATTGGCTAAATGACGTATGTTAACCGGTTGAATGAAATACGTTTAATGTAAAAGTGTAATAAAAAATAAAAAAAAATAACAAAATCAGTTTACAGATCAATCATAGTATGAAATGAAAAGCAAAAAATTGATGGAACTGAATCTGGTGAATCATTTTTTGCATTGGAATGAAATTTGAATGAATATCCATCGAGTCATGAATTTCAGGATTTCATTTAAAAAAATTATTTCTATAAAAGTGTTGGACTGTTAGTGACACAAATGAATTTTTATTATCCTTCTGTGTTCTGTTCTACCTTAATTGAAATACCTGAAATCGATGAGATACTTCTCCATCCATTTGAATGTTGACTGCCAGGCGCGCTTACTTTAATAATCATGTTACGCAATTTAATTACTCAATGAATGAAATGCAATGTGCAATAAAAATGAATTAAAAGTGATCGTCATAATTGTGAGTATATGGACAAGAGTGGACTTGACTGTATAATGGAAAGTCAACTGCAGTCAAGCAGATATGCATTGAATGATTGTACAGAATCGTAATGTAATGCACATTTTAACTGTATTTCATTGAATTTCAAATTAAGCTGAAATGGCCGAGCGTGACGTAAAATTAACAGTTTTTTTGAAATTCAGAGTTTTTGGACGATTTTGGGTTTATAAACGAAATTTCGGGGGGTGTGGACTAAGAATTGGAAATTAAGGGCAATTTAACTTCTTCTAGGAATAGTTCGAGGAACTTAACTACCCCTGAGATTTGGGAAGTGTATGGAAATTTTTATCAAAATTTGAATGATTTTTTTTTAACTTATAATCTTTAACCGGCTCCTCTCACAAAATAAAGCTAGATACGCTCCTGCTTCTATGATAAGCACACTTAAAGCTTCAGTAGAGAAAATTTTCACCCCTTAAATCTTTCATAATAGGAAAAGCAACGACAGAATGCGGTCAAAAGGATGCTCACTAATAAAGGATAAAAATTCAGGTGACATTTCATCTGACGTTTATTTTCTATAGAAACACACACAGAACCTTCAAAATTTTTTATGTGAAATTAAAAAACGTCAAAATTAATTCTATTTTATGGACTTAGGCTTAGATTAAAATATTTGTCAGAATAAACTCTGTTGATTGGTAAGATTTGCCGTTAAATGCATATATTTGAGAGTCCTCTTCCCCCGTCCTTCAGTATATAAATTTCTAAATCCGTCTCTGTGAAGGTAATTTGAAAGCTCGTTCAAGTTCAGTGCAGCAACTTTCAAAAATTTTAGTTCAAAGTCGCAGAAGAAACATAATTCTAGCTCATGAAAGCTATCAAAATCACAATTTCCAAATTTCCTTTAAAAAAAATTTCACTGAATCCGTCCCTGTTCAATGCAACTTAACTTCCTCATTGCAATGCAATTCAACGTTTGTGTATCTCATTTCAAGCATGTTTACTATTTTTTACATCGCTATATTTCATACCAACGGCCATCACAGTGAAACCTCGTTTAGTTCAATTTTTCATACTAAATGCTAACAAAATGTTTAACCCTTCAATGAAAAATGGATCAAAATTTCAATCAAAAACTTTAAATTTACATTGAAATGAGAAAAGAAATTATAAAATTACATTACAAAGAGAGAAAATACCACATAAAACTAAACGTAAACGTAAATTATGGAAGTGGGTCAGTGAGAATGGTACAAAAAGTGCATGCAACATACATTTCATACAATGAGTCGTTAAACCGAAGTTATTCGATGTGTTTCAATTTTGAATTTGCTTTCATTTAAAATTTATTATTATTATTACTTTTACTTGTTGTATTTAATTTATATGGCAATCGCAGACAGTGTAACATCACATTGAAACTTAAACTATTTGTAATGCATGGAATCACACCCACCTACGGATTAATTTAAGTTAAGTTCAAAATCGGAAACGTACAACACATGATCGGTTTTGAACAGAAATCTCTCGCTGAAATTTAAAGAGCAAAATTAACTTGAATATCTCTTGAAAATTAACATTTTAATATCATTTGATACCAATTTAATGGTAAATACACAAAAAAAAAACCCAAAAACGTGAATTGAATACGTTTGTTTATTTACAAGAAGAAGACAAGACAAGAAAATGCCATTTACAGAAAAGAAGAGACAATTTTAAATTCAATATGATTCAAAAGAGAGTTTTTTCATACATTTGTGTACTGAAATGAAAGTAAATTTTTTTTTTATTTGGATGTAAAATCGAAGATATCCAGTTTAGTTTACCAACGGTCGACCTTAAACTACGTTCGATTTCTTATTCTATTGTTTTTCTATTAATTATCAATTTTTTTTTAATGGTCTCATCTTAAATTTAGTAGTTAAATTAAGTTAAATCATGACTTTAAACGAGGATTATGCCTTTAATTTATCAGAGGAATTTAAGAATATTGCTTTGAGAGATTTACGTGAAGACGATTCAATACGTAAGCAAAGTTTGGAACAATTAATTGATTGGATTAAGAAACATCCGTATATTAAAAGCTGTCGAACTGGTGAGTATATGAAAAAATTTTACATGGAATGTGATGAAATTTTTCTTTTTTTTTTCATTGAAATTCAGATCCAAAATTTTTACTTGCATTTTTGAGGAAAAAGAAATTCAGTATCCTTGAAGTCCGTGTCTTATTAGAAGACTTTTTACGATTCCGTGAAAGCAATTACAGCTGGTTTCGTAATTTAACGTTAAAAGACAAAGAAATCGAGGCAATAATTGATACAGGATACAACATCCCCCTTCCACGCAAAGACAAAAATGGACGTCAATATGTGTGGCATCGAACTGGGTGAGATTTGACCTGAAAAATATTTTCAATTTCATATTAAAATTTCATATTCATAGTGCCGTCAATCCCGATACATATTCAATTGATGTTTCAATGCGAGCAATGTCACTCATGTTCCAGACCCTGCTACACGATGAGGAGGTCCAAGTAGGGGGTGTCACTGTCATAATTGACCATGAGGGCTTGACATGGAACCATGCAAAGCTTTTAACAATCTTCGAGTTACGTGAAATTCTGGGAAGTTATAAAGTGACACCCATGCGAGTAAAGGATGTGCTCATTGTGAATATGCCACCATTTTTACACAGAATTGCGGAAATTCTGGATCCGTTTATATGTCACATGTTTAATATGGAGAAGAGAAAAGTAAATTTTGCCATTAAATTTAATTGAAATTTATATTAAAATAACGGAATTTCACAGATCTATCGCGATTGGGATGAGTTAAAGCAAGAAATTGATGTTTCAATATTGCCTGAAGAACTTGGGGGGTCAACATCCATCCCTGATATCATTGAAAACTTTAAACAGAGAATCACCGAAGTAGAAAATGAATTGAAATTATGCCCCATGTTAATTTATGATGCCCCAAATGAAGAAAAGAATTGGGATGCCCCGAAAAATGACTGTTCTGGTGGTGGCTTGGCAGGATCATTCCGTAAATTGGAAATTGACTGAAATTAAATGAATTTCATACAAGAAATATCGTAACAATAACTCACCAATATTTAAATTACATCGTTCAAGGTCATACATGTAAAATTAATTAAAAAATTAATGATAAATTATTTTTAATGTCAATCAAATCCATTAAAGCATGTTCTATTATTAAATTATAAAAAAAATGGTCTTCTATCATTTAAAGTGAATTAGTTCAATAATTTTCCATTGCAACCTGTTTCATTTGAATTGTCATAAAATCGGAACCAATCATACTTGAAATAAGTAATTGTTACAAACAATGCTCATTATTCATCATTAACACACATATATTTTAATGTTTCTTCCTTATTGCTCTTGGAATTCCCGATTTTCTTTTTGTAGTTTATTTCAACACCTCTACTCAATAATAAATATTGACTTTGAACTGGATTTTAATATAAATAATTCTGGTGAATAATGTAATATTTTGATTTTTTTGTCATATTTTGTATCATGTAATTGACATTGAAATCGGATAGTAATGAAGTAAAAAGGAAAGGAATTTTGTATCCCCTCTATGAAATTGCATTAAAATATTATTTTTTTTTTTGGTTTTGTTTTGTAATATGAATTTCATAAAGAACGTTTACTATTATGATGCAAGTATAGGCAGGACCTCCTATGTACAGAGTTTGATTGTAGTGTTGAATTTTGTCTGAGTTGGTGAATGATTAGAAACTTTTTTCATGGTGTATAATGTATACAAAAAACGCGAGTCGTGCAAAAACACAAAAAAGGTTAATATACACGTAAGACCAAAATAGCCGACTCTGTTTCAGTTAAACTTCTAAAAATTCCTTGGAATTATTCTAATGGTTTTATAACAGAAAAAACACGAGAAAACAAAATTCCCTTAATTCAAACAAATGGCTCATTGTTTGTCCTGCAGTTAACCACCTGACATTGTTGATAAGCTGAAATTGAAAAATTAACTGTTGTTTTACGATTATTTAAAGTGAAATGTTAAAGTTCTTCATAACCCAAATGAGACCTGCCAGTTTCCTGAAGTCTGATTTCTTCGTTCAGATGATCAAAATTGATCTATTTTAGAATAACTCAAAATTTTATGGATTTTGAAAATATTCTTTGTCACTGAAATGAGTTCGATGATCGTCAGTCTTGTCCGAACTATTAAAAAATTAATTTCATTTAATTTAAATAAATGCGATGCATTTTAGTGATTGCAACTTTTATTACATGTCGAGGACCTTTTTTTAATTTTCAAGGCATCATTAATGCATTTAAATATTTAAAGTTTTGAAAATGTTGATATAATTTAATAGAATCTTAAGAAACATACCGAAAACTGTAATTAAAGCTGAAATTACTCTGAAAGAAAATTTTCATGTATCATACTCAACGTTTGGCATTCAAGAAAACTTTTGGGAGGATGTAAAAAGCTTCATGCAAGTTTTTAAATTCTTTGAAACGACAATGCTGAAATTTCAACAAGAAGCATTATTTCTCACCCATTTCTGCTACTAATTGAAGTTTTTGGAGAAAGTTACGAAGAACATCGAGTCAATAAAATCACAATTCAAAAAAAAGTTATTGCTCAAAGCAATGGGAAACAGGAAACGAAACCTTATAACTCCTGCTATGTTATATTATCCTTGTATCTTTGTTTTGTTTTAAAATTCATTTTATATTTAAAGCTCACAAATAATGCGGAATTGAAGTTAAGAAAATTCAAAACATGTTTTTTGAATTGAATTTCTTTTTCCAGAAGTTCAAAAGATGGGTGGACCTTAATTCGTCTTTTTCAACCATCACACAAGTTTCTTGAACTGCATGTTTTCTTCGCCTTTATATATTTTTGGATCTTATAAATTATCGTTAAACGTGTACCACAATGTAGCGAAAACAAAGTATCCCATCATAAATCGAACTTCATCAAAATAATTTTTTTTCACTTTCAGTATTCCTGTCTACCATTAAGAATATCATTGAACTTTTGAATGTAAAAAAGTTCGATGATGTATTTTTATTTTTGTATACTAAATTTAATTGCAATTTTTTGCATCACTTAAAAAAAAAAGAATGTACAATTATTATAATATCAATATCAAGTTCAAATATTCAAGTGCAAAATACTTGAAGAAAAACTCTTGATATCAGTTTTAATCAAGAAGTGATCGCGTTTAGAATTGTTTTCAATTCATCGGTCCCTATAATTTTTTTTTTGGTTGATAATCAGGTGATGCGATTAAAACAATGTCGGACATAAAAAATTTGAGTGTTATCAAAAATCCATCATTTTACGATGATTACAAATTTACATTATCCAATTTTTATAAGAAACTGGCATTAGATGAGTTACGTGAAAGTGATGTGATTCGTGAACAGGCGTTACAAGCATTTAGATCATTTATCGCTAAAAATCCTAATATTATTTCATGTCGTACAGATGCCGTTTTTCTTTTACGATTTTTACGTGTATGTAAATTTTCGGTGCCAGCTGCTTGCAAAAAATTAGAGCGTTTTATTTATGTGCATCAAGCATATCCACAATGGTTCTTAAATCTGTCACTTGACGACCCAAAAATCCGTGAAATAATTGAGCTAGGATGGGTGATTCCATTACCAGAAAAAGACGCATTGGGACGACAAATCCTCTTTTACCGCTCAAAAGTAATTGATCCTGTTCGACACACAGCTGCTCAAGTGATGCAAGCACAAGAGCTGGTATTTCAAGCGCTGTATGACGATGAGGAGGTACAAACTGCTGGAATTATCTTTTTATTCGACGATACAGACTTTAATTTGCAACATGTCACTATGTGGAGTTTGAGTGACATTAAAGAAATTACGAATTACATTTCAAAAGCACTTCCATTGAGGCAAAAGTTGTTCATTAGAGCTGGATTACCAGGATTTGCACGGACATCATACGATCTGATAAGGAGTTTCTTGGTTGATAAGGTCAAGGAACGATTTAGGGTATGATTTGAATTCAATTTTAACTCAATTATTTTAAATTTAAATAAATTTCACAGATATTGAAAAACTTTGAGGCAGCAAAAGGCATCGTTGATCCCAAATTACTGCCCAAAGAGTATGGTGGGACAATTCCAGTTCAACAAATGATCGATGACCTTAAAGACAAATTGAGACGCAAAAAGGAAGTCATTTTATTGCAAGATCAGATGCAGATCAACATGAAATTGATGGAACAATCATTTAAAACCGGGGATTTCGTGAAAGGCCTTGTCGGAAATTTCAGAAAATTAGAAGTAGACTAAACCCATTTTTGTTGTTGAAATTTTAAATGTAGTTCAAAATAAAAAGTAATGAGTAACAATTTTGTAATGAAAAAACTGGTTTGATTCACAATTTTTATTTAAAACAAACATAAAAATATGATTCTGATACATGGAACCAGTTTTTTGCAAGAAAATGACCTTGACATCGAATTTTATATTTTTTTTTAAATTAAATTTCCATTGAAAGTCTTCCGGTTACATTCATATCTAAATATTTTCAAAAAAATACACATGAAACTGCGCTTCAACACAAATAATTTTGAGATTTTTTTCTAATTTTAATTTTTGTGTGATATAATTCGGCAATTCCACCTTCAAACTTTGTGTGACTAAACCAGTTTTGGTCAAAATTCGCATCATTTTAGTCAAAACATGGAAATTATTTCATCATTTCAGTCTGCAAACTAATCTTAATGTGATCACATCGAATTTAAAGTCAAAAAATTGTACCATGTTCGAGCGAATTCAATTCAACAATAATCGTAATTTCAGTTTTTCCAAAATTGCTGATGTGCAGGACGATTATGTGTGCTCATTGCCAGAAAAATTCCTGAAAATCGCCGAGGCAGAGTTACATGAAACTGCAACAGTGCGGGAACAGTCAATTAAATTGATGCGAGATTGGATTGTAAAAAATCAAAATATAATTTCATGTCGCACAGACACACTTTTCATCCTTCGTTTTCTGCGTGTGTGTAAATTTTCTGTGCCAGCTGCATGTGCCAAGCTGGAAAATTATCTGGGTATCCACCAAGCATACCCGAAATGGTTTAAAAACATCTCAATTGATGATGAGCGTGTTCGAGTGCTATTTGAATCGGAATATATGCTGCCATTACCTGAAAAGGACCAATATGGACGGCAGTTAATTTTATTGCAAGCACATTTGTTGGATGAAAAGAAAACGACGGCTTCTGATTTAATGCGAGCCGCTGAATTAATTTTCCAGACATTTTACGATGATGAGGAGACACAAGTTGGTGGGTTTTTGTTCATATTCAATGATAAAGCTTTGAATATGGGTCACATTTCAATGTGGACGATAACGGATTTAAGGGAGGCCATGAAATATACGTCGAAAGGGATGCCAATAAGGTCAAAGGGATATTTGCATGTGCACTTTCCAGCAGTGGGACAAGCAATCTTTGATTTGAGCAAGACGTTTTTGAGTCCAAAACTCAAGGATCGCATGAGGGTGAGTGATTATGAATTTTGAAAGTCTTAGACAAAAATTTACAGTAAATTAATCGATAGCTACTGAAAACCTTTGACGAGTTGGGTGAAATCACGGATCTGAAATTATTGCCAAAGGAATACAATACAGGTGGAAAATACACGGGAAAAGAAATCGCAAAGGCATTTGTTGAAATTGCAGAATCGCGTAGAGATGAAATTCTGGCGCAGGAATCAATGTTTATGGAAAATAAAAAAATCGAATCATACCAATCAAGTGAAATCATCAGTGGCATAAGTGGAAGTTTTCGAAAATTAGACGTTGATTGAATTTAATTTATAAAAATTTGAATAAACCACATTTTTTTTATTGTTAACCTGAAATTTGATTTTGATTACAAGTTTTCTTGCAAAGAACGTCCGTCAGGGACGTTTTCAGGGAAAAATTAAGTTTTTTTTTAGTAGGGCCTTATTTACCATTTTTTTAAGACAAATAACAAAAATACAAATATAGTGGTGAAGCCCCCACCCGTCCCCTCCTGGTAAATCCGTCCCTGGTCATAATGAAGTAAAAAATGAGGAAATTGGGTTTAATCTCGCTTCTAATCGCTCATTTTAATTTAAAAATAGATTTTTTTTTGCCAATTCATTTCAATGAACTTCATAATGCTTATATTCGGATATTCTTGTTTAGTTAACCAGTTTTCTTACATAACTAAATTTACCCAAAATATCAATAAAAAAAAGATGCTTAGCAAAAATTTATTTTGCCAGTCTCTAAACGTTGTTTTGTCTCATCACATCATTTTAATATAAACAAAAGGATAAAAATTAGAATGTTTGAACGAATTCAATTCAAAAATAAGCGTTCACTGAGTGTGTCAAAGACAGATTTCATCGAAGATGATTATGTTTGTTCATTATCCGAAGAATACCTTCAAATTGCACAAGACGAATTAAATGAAACACCAGAAATTCGTGAAAATTCCATTAAATTGATGCGGGAATGGATTTTAGATAATGAAAGAATTGTTTCATGTCGAATGGATTCACTTTTTCTTCTTCGTTTTCTTCGCCAGTCTAAATTCAAGGTGCCAACTGCATGTGCAAAACTCGAGCAGTACCTGGAAATCCTCCAAAAATACCCGAAATGGTTCAAAAATGTCAATATCGATGATGAACGTACACGAGCCTTGATAAAAGCGCAATGGTTGTTACCGTTACCGGAAAAGGACAGACTTGGACGTCAAATTTACTTGTTTCAAGCACACAATTTAGATACGAAAAACTTTGGACCTGCAGATTTGGTGCATGCCGCTGAGTTGATCAATCAAATGCTGTATGACGATGAGGAGGCACAAGTTGCCGGATATTTGTGTATATTTCAAGATAAGGGTTTGACTTTAGGACATCTCACGATTTGGAGCATCAGCGAAATCCGGGAAGTGATGAGTTATGTATCGAAGGGAATGCCAGTTAGGTCTAAGGGATACATCCATGTCAGTTTTCCATTAGTCGGAAGAGTAATTCTAGAAATATCCAAGACTTTTATGAGTCAAAAACTCAAAGACCGGGTCAAGGTAAAAATTTTTCATTGTAAAAATAAAATTTATTCTAAAATTGAGTTTTGCACAGTCAGTAAAGTCCGTTGATGACCTTGAAGAGTACATGGATTTGAAGATCCTTCCAAAAGAGTACAACACTGGCGGAAACTACACGGGACAGGAAATTGCACAAGCTTTCATTGAAATAGCACAGGCACGAAAGGATGAGATTTCGCTCCAAAATAAATTGTCTATTAACTTGGATAATGAGGACCAGTAATTTATTTACAAAATTTTAACGAATTTACTGTGATCCGAAATGTATGCAATAAATTTCACCTTGATTTTGGTAAATTATTTTATGTTACATTTCAATGAAACTCGTTATGCAAATTTTCGGGTATTCCTCTTCATTTATCCAGTTTTGCGCAGCTAACCCAAAATTTACATTGAAATAGCAATAAAACAGATGATTTGCAAAATTTTATTTTAACAGTCACAAAAAAGAGTTTAATGTCATCACTTCACTTTAATATTATTTAAAAAAATGTTTGAACGAGTTCAATTCAAAAATAAACGTTCGCTCAGTGTGTCAAAGGCCGATTTCATTGAAGATGATTATGTTTGTACATTATCCGAGGAATACCTTCAAATTGCAAAAGACGAGTTGAATGAGACACCAGAAATTCGTGAAAAGTCAATTAAATTGATGCGTGAATGGATTCAAAGCAATGACAAAATAATTTCATGTCGAATGGATTCACTGTTTCTTTTAAGGTTTCTTCGCGTATGTAAATTCAAGGTGCCAAATGCATGTGCTAAGTTAGAAAGATACCTTGAAATCCTGCAAAAATACCCGAAATGGTTCAAAAATGTCAATATCGATGATGAACGAACACGTGCGTTATTTGAAGCGGAATGGTTGCTACCGTTACCGGAAAAAGACCAACTTGGACGTCAAATTTATCTGTTTCAATCACACAAATTAGATACAAAACAATTTTCACCCGTTGATTTAGTGCATGCCGCTGAATTGATCAATCAAGTGCTGTATGACGATGAGGAGACTCAAGTTGCCGGGTATTTGTGTATATTTGAGGATAAATTTCTGACATTACGTCATCTCACGATGTGGAAAATTAGTGAAATACGGGAAGTGATGAATTACGTATCCAAAGGAATGCCAATTCGATCGAAGGGTTACATTCATGTCAGTTTTCCAGCGGTCGGGAAAGCAATTTTTGACATATCCAAGACATTTTTGAGTCAAAAATTGAAGGATCGAAATAAGGTAAGAATTTTTATATGTTAAATTGAATTTTATATTAAATTTGTATAATGGACAGTTATTAAACACGATTGATGACCTTGGAAAGTACATGGACTTGAAAATCCTTCCAAAAGAGTACAACACTGGCGGAAAATATACTGGACAAGAAATTGCACAGGCTTTCATTAAATTAGCGGAAGCACGAAAAGATGAGCTTTTGATTCAAGATAAACTGTTAATTAAATTGGATAATGAAGATAAGTAATTTTTTACTGTCATCCAAGATTTATGCAATAAATTTTGTCTTATTTTTTGTCTTCTTTTATTTCATTTCATTTTATTTTATGACAATCCATAATCATTAAACATTTTTAGGTATTACAATACTTGGAGATAAAAAAAATAACCGGTAAAAAGTAATAATTAATTTATTCATGTTTCATCTTAAAAACTGTGTCACATCTCAATACAAATTAGCCTTAATCTACCTCCAACTTTCTAATGTTGTGTCGAATTGACATGAGTGCTTCACGATCAAACAAATCATCGTTAATTTTCAAGGGATCCACATCATATTTTTTATGATTTTCACCACGAATTTCCGCTTTAAAGTCCTCCTCAATCTGTTTCAAGTCCAATTCACCTCCGTATTCAGTGGGAAGGAGATTTGGCTCGATTAGTGTGTGTAAGTGTGAGTTGTCGGTTATTATCTGAAAGTTAAAATTAAATAAAAAATGATGAATTTCAATTTAATTCAATTCAATTTTTAATATTGTATTACCTTCATTTTATCTTTCAACATGGGACCCATCACTTTCCCGACAACTTCATAAAAGGACCGGGCAAATCCTGGTAAATTCATTCGGTAAATTGCAACCAACTGAATTGGGGCACCTTTTGACGTGTAATCAAAAAATTTCTTGAAATCGACTAAAGTCCACACTTTAAATGTAAAACAATGAATATGCATTTAATTTTTTTTTGAAATTTCATTTAAATTTTACTTGTAATGTGATCTTGAAGCAAATTGATATCATCCCACAAAAAAATTGCACCTCCAATTTGGACCTCATCGTTTTTCAATAGTCGTCGACACACCAATTCCTGGGCTTTTGTCATATCAGCCGATGAGAATCGTTCCGGATCCAATCGTTTCGTGCGATAAAAGATGATTGTGCGTCCAGCTTTGTCTCGTTTTGGTAATGGCACAATGAAACCATTGTCGATTAGTTCTGCGACCGCTGCATCACTTGTGCTGATGTTCTGAAACCATTGCGGATATGCCGTGTTATAAAAGAGGTAATTTTCGAAAAGTTCTCCCGCTTCTTTGATGTTAAATTTCCTTGCACGCAGAAATCGGAGAAGAAACGATTCATCTAAAATTAGAATCATGGAAAAAACCTTAATGAATTATTTTTTGAAAAAAATTATCATGACTTTTAAATTTATTCAAAATTTCTTTATTAGCATTCGTTTCTTAAACGATGCGACACGTTTTCTTAAGTTTCATTCACCTGTTGGACATGCGATAATTTTTTTATTTACAGAAATCCAATCTCTAAATTCTTTCAATGAATTTTCTCTTTTTTCACTTGTTTCACCGAAATTCTCATAAGCTAATTTTTCGTATTTTTCACTTAATTCAGACATTTTTTTGTGCAAATCACTTTCAATTTTTATTGTTATTTATTTAATTTAAAAACAAACAAATAATGGAAATTCCGTTCACACGATAAAATTAAAGCAAAATATAACAAAAAAAATATGATAATTCACAGACGACACGTATTACTTTTATTTAGTTATTATTATAAGTTATTTGGCGTGTTACTTCATTGACGAATAGTTTCAAATTGATTCAATCCAAATTCTTGCCTTTCTTTATTTCTTCATTGGAACAGGTTTTTTTTTGACATCTATTTTTCTCTATTCACATTTTATTAGTCAAATTTTGATAATATCAAATTCACTGGTAGACGAAAAAGAGATTTACAGTGATGGACAAAAATTTATGATCGAAGCCTTATTTGAATGCATGTGGACTCAGGGGGTAGTCAGGTTGTTTGTCAAGAAAATAAATACAATTTACATTTTGACATTTGGCAAACTTGGCGTTTACCTTATTTGGCGGCATTTGGCACTTGGCAAATTTAGCGTTTGGCAAATTTGGCTCAACTGACGAATTTGGCAGTTGGCTCATTTGACGTTTGGCGCTTAGCAAATTAAGAGTTTGGCAAATTTGGCGCTTGGCAAATTTGGCGCTTGACAAATTAAGCGTTTGGCAAATTTGGCGCATTTGGCGTTTGGCAATTTTGTAAATTTGGCGCTTGGCAAATTTAGCGTTTGGCAAATTTGGCGCTTGGCAAATTTAGCGTTTGGTAAATTTGGCGCTTGGTAAATTTGGCACATTTGGCGATTGGCAAATTTAGCGTTTGGCGCAACTGGCGAATGGCGAATTTGGCAATTGGCTCATTTGATGTTGGGCGCTTAGCAAATTAAGCATTTGGCGCATTTGGCGTTTGGCAAATTTGGCACAACTAGCGGATGGTGAATTTGGAAGTTGGCTCGTTTGGCGCATAGCAAATTTAGCGTTTGGTAAATTTGGTGTATTGTACAAGTATGATACAGACGGACATCCGACATTCCTAAAACTTCTTTCATTTTTTCATATCAACGAAAAAACGCTCATGAAAAATAAATTTTGTCCACGAAATTTTGGCCACCACTGTTAAAATGGACTTAAACAGTTTTTTTTTTCTATTAATGTTAATAATTTTTTATTATAGCATTAAATTTGATTGATGTGAAATTTGAACTAGACATTTTAAAACCCAATTTCAGTTAAAATCCATTTTTGTTTTAAATAAATTGTTCAAAAATTTGAATTTTACCGTTACAAACTTCACAGAAGCCAACAGGTGTAACAATTTCTTTTGTGTCTCGACGAATTTTAATTTATTTTTTGTTTTTATATAAATTTGAATAAAAAATGGAAAAAAATATTTATAATCCAGGTTAGCACCTACATTGAATGCGATTAACTTTTATTTATCAAATCCTTTACATAATTGGTGAAAAACATTTTTTTGACCACTCCTCTAAGTCATTAAAAAAAAATTAAATTGAGAATCGCAAAATTAATGAAATGGAAGTAAAATGGAAGTAAAATGGCCTCAATAATCAAAATGAAATGAAAAATAAATTTTTTAACATCAATTTTTATCTAAATTTTATTCAAATTTTACATCCACAATCTGTCGTTGTTGTCATTTTATGATTTTCATCGAGTCACGTCCCATCTACTGATATTTCTCGTAATCTGCGTGGCATTGGCACTCCATACAATTCATACAGCAATCCATTTCCAATCAAAATCAAAAATCTCTGAAAATCCCTGAATCTTGCTTTAAGTTCAGTCCACAGCGGTAAAATCGGTTTCGGTTCATCTTCAATTGCAGTCCCTTGTGAACTCGTTTCTTGTGCTAGCCTGGCCATCGTTTCATTGACATAAGTGAACATATAGCTTGCGGGAGTTTTACTGACAACTTCAATTTTATGGAAAAGTTCCTTTTGAATTGGAATACTTTTGCCTTTTGTCACCACTGAAATTTTGCTGCTGTTTTGTGATTTGTGCTTAATTGTGCCATATAAGACAGTCAATGTGACATTATCCAAATCTTTTGGAATGTAATGGTCCATATGAAATCCAGAAAAGTCAGCTATGAACAATAAATCTGTGAAATTACTCCATGCAAGTACTGATTTTTCTAATCGATTCATTTCGGGTCGCATTTCAGTGAAATCCGATAAAAGTGGCAGAACCCAATCAGTTTGCTTGAAGGGATTCCAATTGGCTTTCACTAGATCGGTGTAGGGATTGTAAAAGCGTTGCTGGAATCGACCATTCATCGATGTCCATATATCAAAGTAAATTGAAAAGTCAGTTGAATTTAAAAGAGGATTTCGTTTTGAATGGAAATCGTGGATTAAACGCTGATTTATGCATTGAGCGTATTGATAGGCCATATCTGGATGTTTTGTCCATCGATCTGATTCCGCATAAGCATATGGCTCGAGAAAGAGATGTTTTCCATTTGAATTATCGACAACTTTGATTGAAATTAGGACAGTGTCCCATGCATAGACCATCATATCCCATGAATAGCCGTACAAGCCCTCAGTCCATCCATTGTAGCCCTTTGTAATGAAATGCGAGAATGGCAAAAATAATTGAACGGCAATGTAAGTGAATATTAAAAATAGTGTCTTTTTTTGTTTTTTGTACTTGTTTCGATGCCTTTCCTTAGTTTTACATGGACCACACAAATTTGAGAGGTCAGAATCTGAATCAGACTCAATTTTATCAATGTTATCACTTAAATCTTCATTCTCAATGGATTTTGTCTCAATTTTATCCATTTCAACAATTTTTTCACCATTAATACATTTTCTCATTTTGGCTATGACCTTTCTCGGCCAATCAACGTGATAAAATAAGGGTAATTCAGCGAGACACGTCCATGGAAACATTCCAATTCGAAATAAGCGGGAATTCATGAGATGAAATGAAACGCAAAATGGTGTCGCCCATACACGAAGTGGCTCGTAAATGAGGAAAAATGCGATTGTGAGATCGAAGATGCATGCAAACCAGTGCACGATGAGCAGATCTGTCAGTTGTGGTCCAATTATCATTCTGTTGAGGGATGTATAAAAAAAATGAAATTTAATTTTGAATTGAACTCCAAATTTTTTACTTACCTGAATGGAGTGAAGACCCAATGGTAGCTCAAATGGGACATGGCATATCCTGACAACCACTCCGGACAAAGTTTTTTCACTCCGGCATAAAAATATAAGAGCACAAACTGGAATTTTAATATGAAATAATTCCAAAATGGTACTTCAGGTTTGATGCTTGGATCGATTAATGCATCAATGGAGCTATTAAAAAAAAAAAAATGAAAAATATAAAAAAAAAAATTGAATCATTAATCTTGATTGTGATTTTCACTCACACAGAGCAAAAAAAAAACAAGATAAAATTATTTACCAATATCGATTAGCACTTGTAACGGCAAATAATATGCCAAGTAGTCCATAGAGATAACTATGATTATTCCAAACACTCTTGTCAAGTAAAAAAATGTACCAATATGGAATGATGAACATTAACGATGAAATTTTAAATCGATATCCTAGGAAAATTCCCATTGCACCAAGATACATAACACCATAAATGAGTGTCATTTTCGGGAGTGTGGCTGGAGCAAGAAACGGCAACAATGGAAATCGACAGTCACGTGGTTCGCCCCATTTCAAGTCAATCTCACCTCCACCACGCTCATCAGGGATATCAATTAACATCATAAGTCCTTTAAATTTGTTGAAATTTAATTGAAATTCGACATGAAATTTAAATTTTAAATTTAACTTACCAAACAACATCCTTCCAACACCGATCGCTGCTGCATCGGTAGGCTTATGCATAAATTTCACAAAATTACTGAATGATGAAATGCATTCAGGACCATGCCCAGTATATGCATGAAAATATTTTGGAATGGAATTTTGCATTAAATTCCATTTAATTTGTAGTTTTTGTAAAATACCAGGCGTTTCCATTTTGGAGTGTGATTCCTTTAGAGAATCGTCCTTTTCAGGTGAGTTTTTCGTATTAATTTCGGTCATTTTCTCTTAAAATAAATTTAATTTTAATTGCCACTTTTGAACTAACAAATTTCAATTTAAATTAATCAATTAAAATGATTTCAACACAATACATTTAACATTACAATGAAAGAGATATTCGAATGCTATTTTCGGTGTATCGTCTTGAACGCCTTTTGACCTTTCATTAGATTTAAATCACTCAATTAAAATTTAAATGTAATTCATTTTATTTTCATTTTCATTTCATTTTACTTTTAATAGTTTTATTTTTCTTTTTTGTTCACTTTGAATCCACTTCAAATTTTAATGCCGTAAATGATTTTAATTTCAGCATAATCTTGTAATAATTTTTTTTTGTAATGATTTTGATATTAAATTTTATTTTTTTTTTATTAAAATTACTTGTAACAATACAATGAAAGTAAAGATAGTTGTTGATTCGGCAAGGACTTGTTTGTAACTGTTCACAGTTAAAAAGGATAGCACATGTTTTTATATGATTCGATGAAACGATGTTTTATGTGCGCTGTGTGTGTGTGCGCTTGTGTAGTGTATGGAAGATATTTTTGTGTATGTCACGGTTGGATTGAGATGAATTTTTTAAAGGATTATTTATCTGAATTGATTTCATTTTTTTCAGGATTTATCTTCAGGGTCATCATTTGAGGGATAAAAAGACATAAAAATGTGTCAATTGACATCCAAGATCCACAATAGGACTCACTTCTGCTCATTTTTCGAGTTCAAGTAAACTGAATTTGATGCTTAGATAGATGATTTGGCCAAATTCGTTGAGGTGAGCTCACTTCTTGTACTTTTTAGAGAAAAATGATGGCAGATACGGACTTGCTTGTATTACAGATCAATTTTAAGTGCTAAATGGAGAGGAGTTAACAAATGACATTTTGCTTGGTCAGACGTCAACTATCTCAGATCATAATTCTACTTGTCAATGTCGTTACAATTCTTCTGTTTCGTCACTTGGATGACTTAAACTGTCACTTACTTATACATAGAAGCGAGTGATGTGCACTTGAAAGCATGCAATCTAGCTCAATTGGTCAGAGAAGTGATTCTATATCTCAGAGAAATCAAATTTCAGGTGCTTATGCAAAGTTTTCACATCCAATTATGTATGAAATTTACATCCGTCCATAAGAGGGCGTGGCTTCATCGGCAATCATATTGCAATGGTTGGAGGACTTGCACTGGGTCATACTCTTAGTACGTTTCCAAAGAGCCTCGTCTCAATAGAAAGACAATTTGAGAGCTAGTATCTACACGCTGAAAAACACTTGTGTTTTAAACACGTTCACTGGTGTTGGAGTTCATAGATATTGTCCTATTGAGTTCGATTGATTTTAAGCATGAGCATATTTAACCCTTACTTTCACACTTCATAACTCATAACTTTTCGATATTTCTTATACATGAATCTAATTAATATACTTTCTACGTTACTTCTTTTCTTATTAAGCAAGCCACAGTTTTGTTTTAACTCGTTTAAATTAGCTTATTGACATAAACATGGTTGTTTCGAATCTTTATTTAAATTCTCTATTATCTCTCTACTAGTGGCCAAAGATTTACCAAACACCAACGCTAAATGAGACGAAAACATCAGCCCTGAACGAATTTACAAACATAAACCTTGCACCAGCCAGTGGCTGTTTTGGGATTTTTTTAATTTCTGAAAAAAAGAAGATGAAATAAATATAATATATATAAAAATATGATATCTTTCATCGATCCAATTAAAAACGATTCCTTACAGGGTTGAAAAATCCTGGGAGGTTGCCTTGAGGACTTCATTGGACATCTTCCTTGTCATCATCTTCATTGAATTCGTCCATTGTCCTAAAATAATATCTTAAAATTTAAAAGCATTAAAAAAAATTAAAAAACATACCAAATAAGTGCACTGTGCCTTTAAACGTTAAATACATAATTGTATAAAATCACACATAAACAGGTCCAAAATAGAACTTAACTGAAGTGAAAATTTACTTTAAGATAAAATTATACAAATTGAACCACGTTATTACACCATGATCAAAGTCATGTTAAAAAAAATTTGTTGTTGACACTTTTTTTTAATACACACACACATTTTCCTTATGTACGTGTGTGTGTGTGTGTATGCATTTTCACCTGTTGTACATATCTCCTTAAAACCACTCAGACACTTTATCACATAATATTATATTTGATTAGTCAATTAAGTGGAATGACTTTATTTATTATAATGATGAAACACGTAAATAATTTTGAACGTACATGTGCCTATGTGTGTGTGTGTGTGTGTTTGCATTTTCCGCCCTTCTTCTTATATAACATCATGATGATGATCCTGATGAAAATGTAAGTTAAAATACTTTCTATAAAATAAAATAGAATTTTGACGACAACATGTGATGAGATATTTGTTTGTTTCTAACCAACAGGCTGGCACACATCCTTGATGTCATGGGGGTTGTTGTTGCTTTATTTGAACATGTTGAGAAATAAATTTTAATTTTATGTGTTATTTCCGATGCTTTTGCTCTTTTTTTGTTGTTGTTCTGTTCTGTTGTGTTGTAATATAAATTATTTTCATATAAATGAAACATATCTTTTTACGGTCGTTCTGTAATGGAGCCAACAATTACCTTTATATGATAGTGTCTGATAGTTCTATGGTTTAAGAATCGTAAAGAAAATGGAAAATGATGCTCAATTACATAAAAATTCACAAACAAATAACTTATGTAAACTTTTTTATGTTCGTTTTTGGTACATTTCTTCCTTTAACTGTATTTGGAAAGAAAATTTATATGGATGTTGTGACATTTTTTGGCACTGATACAAAAAACTTTTTCATTTAATATAGAACTGAATGAAATCTTGAATTCTCATGGTGATTACATTCAATTTTTTATTGTTCTCTGTGATTTTTTTTTTTTAAAAAGGAGGAAAAGAATATGAAAGGAAATCCAAAAAATATCCAATAAAAAGTTGACCAAGGGCTATTTTGTGCCATTTTATATGTGAGTGACATGAATTTAAAAAAAATTGTCTTGAATGAAATCTCCTTTTCACGTTAAATTGTTTTGCATTTGAAAAAAACCCCAAAATTATTTTTTTTAAAGTATTTTAGATCTGTGATGAAATTTCATCGAAATATTTCAATTCTTTGTTAAAATGAAATGAAAAATATAACCACAATTTTTTGGCAATAACAATGTAAATAAATTTTAATGGTTATTTGCTTACTGAGAAGCTCTCCAATTAAATGTAAAATGTAAGATGTAAAATTCAACTCATTTTATTTTAAGACAGTGCTTCATTTTATTGATCTTTTGTGGTTAACTGTCATTTGATATTTAATTCATTTCTTCCTTTTTTTTGGTAGTCGTTGTTTATCAAGACTAGACAAAAATGAATTAAGACAGGGTAAAAAATAAGATGATTTAACATTAAATTTTATGTAAAGTTAAATATTTGATTTAAAACAACATGAAATTTGATCGTTTGGATGTTAATGTAATTTTATTGGATTTTTTTTTTGGTTATTTACTCAAAGAAAAGTAAAAAATGACAAATTCTGACCAAAAGACGGTTTAGAAAAGTGCATTATTGAGACTTGATTCACTGACATTCATTGGAGTTTTATAAGAAATCAGCCTTAAATGGTCATTTTTAGAAAATTGTAAAAAAACGTCCATTGCAGAAAATTTTGCTCTTTTTTGTACCCGAAATCGAGTCTGCCTACTCTTCATTGCTTTTTTTTTCTTTGTACTTCATGATACCCTTTTGTGCTCTGTATTGCTCTTTTAAGCACTTTTTTTTATCTTTTTAGCTTTTTGATGCTTTTCATTGCACTTATTTAACCTTTTAAGATCTTTTATACTCTTTATTGAGCTCTGACGGCAAATCAGTTTAAAGATGAAAAAGATAGTAAAGAGCAATAAAGTGTCACAGTAAGTGCAGAAAAGAACAAGAGCTAAACTGACTCAAAAGCGTAAAAAAAGTTCAAAAAACTCTTCAGGAGCAAAAACGTGCGTTAAAGAGCAACATATTTGATACCGGTTTTTTGAACCGTTTTCAGACCTCCGACGTTTCTCGAATAGACTATTCCGAAAATAGGGATTTTAAAGAGTGACGACGAACAAACCGCCTCACAGTGGGTTATTTACACTTTTCTACATTCAAAAGTTGATTTCGGACGATCCAGAGCAGATAAATCAACGTTCTATAGCTTAAAATTTTCGAGACGAAATAAGCTTCAAAGGAAAAATATAGCGAAGAAATTTTGGCACGCGGTTTGCTCACAAGGTGGGGTTAAAGATGAAAAAAATGGTCAAAAATCCGTTTTTTTGGGATGTAAGGTCCAAATAATGAGGATTATGTGTAAATCAAATCAATCAAAAACTCTAATTTTAATTATTTTTCATCGATTTGAATGTTTGATTGGTGAGTTGGATTAATCCATTGAACAATCGTGAATTTGCCAGTTTTCACATTAATGGCCATTTTATGAGCAAAATATTAGTCTCAGACCTATAGTATGTTCTAGTCATAGTCATATTTTTTATGTGGGAGCATTTTGACATCGAAAAATAATAGGGTGTCCATAAAAAAAATAGGGTCCCCATACAAATTTTCATGTTTTTCGCCATTTAGGTCTTTTTCGTCTTTTGAATGTAGAAAAGTGTAAATAACCCACTGTGCGTCTGTAATAGTGCATTTTTTCTTACAAAATGCACTAAAAAAAATAAAATACCGGAAACTTTTGAGTACTGATGGTAAAATCGGAATTTTGGTCAGAAATTGGATAATGAAATGGCTTTAGCTTTATTTTGTCATCCCCATATATCTCAAAAAAGGCTTTAACTTTTTGAGGGTATAACAGTTTAACTTGTTTTACCTTCAACCTGTGCTCAGTTGAAAGCTTGGTTCGTTTTTAGGGAATTTAAAATTCCAAAAGGATCGGTTACCTTCAAATTTCTATATGGAGCATACTCAAATGGCAATGTCTTGTAGAATTGAATCACGAGTCAAATACAGTTTCTGGCACTTCTGAAGTCATCTTCTGATCACCAGCCCCAGGAATACTGGATCACATTAGTTTTGATAAGTTTTTGTAATTTTAATTTTTGTTTGAAAGATGAGTTTTTATGCGGGAGGTACGTCAATGGCCCCAATACAAAGGGCTTAAGGCTGTTGTGTAGTAAACTAAAAAATCTCTGAACAGGATGAAGGTCAAAATGTTTTCTTAGCTTTTCTTCTCGTCAAATCAAAGTAAAAAGAATTTTCTCAAAATAACCAGGAAAATTCAATGAAAACACGTGATATTTCCGTTTTTCTTCAAGTAACACCTACATTTATTTATATATATTTTTTATTATATTTTTTGTTGTATTGTAATGTATATTTTTTTTTTCTTCATTCATCTAATTAATATTAATTCCATTAAATATAACTTTTTTTTTGTTTAATATGTTTAATCAACACAGTTTATTTTTTTTTCATCATATATTTGATAAGTAATTCGTAACTCACAGTAATTTTGATAAATATTTTGAATTTTCTACTATGATGATTTTTTTTCAATTTTAAATTAAACGAAGAAATTTTATTCAATTTCATTTAACGGTCTCCTGACATGTGTTTTGAGTTCAAATCCGTTATCATGAGAAATTTCAACAAATAAATCCATGAAACGTGCGTCAGATTACTCGTAAAATGCGTAAATTCAATAAAAATAAGGTGTTAAATTAAATCAATAAATTTTTCTATTGACCAGTTTTATTACTTTTTTATTGGCATTGGACGATTTTTTTTGTTTTTTTTTTGAATAAGCATTTAAACTTTTTCTGAAATCTTTTGAAATTTTATCAGGAATTTCACTATAAAAAAGTTAAAAAAAAAAAAAAATAGTAAATGAACTTTAATTGTGGGAATTTTTTTCATTTGTTTAAGTTTTATTGATATTGATTTAATTTTAAAATATTTATTGTGAATAATTTTGTGCTCAAGATTCGTGAATGTGCTCAAACGTGAAATTTTATCTTAATTGTACTCTTTCGTTTATTTTTATTTTAAATTTTAAAAGATTTTTTATTATGATTTTATTTAAATGTTTAAATTTCTCTTAAATTCTCTTAAAATAACTTTAATTTTATTTTCGATTCCAGACTTTTAAATTTCACATTTTGTTTCATTTTAATTATTTAAAATAGTATTTCATTGATTCAATTGAGACTTTGAATGCATTTTCTTGGCTTATCATCATCAGTTTTTTAAATTTTTTATAATTTTATGTTAATTTTATGAATTAAATGGAATATTTTTAATTTAAATTTATGATTAAATTTAAAATTTAAATTTTTTTTTAATTTAAGCAAGAAAAAGCATTTTTGGTTATTTTTTTTTAATATTTTCTTAAATTTCTTTCACAAATAATGCCACTAAATTTGAAACTTATCCTAGTTATTGTCATTTTCATTTAACACACTTGTTTCACATTCTTTTTACTTAATTTGAAGTTTTTTTTTCAGTTTTTTGTAGAATTTTAGCACTTTTATTGTTGTTTTATTGTTTAAAATTGATTAAGATGATTGAATTTAAATTCTAATTGTGTTGCATTAAAAAAAATGATTGAATTTTGATGTTTATCGTGATTTGCAATTATTAAAAATTGAAAAAAAATTAAAATATTTAATTAATTTTGCATTTTTTATTATTATAATTGACTTTTTCATAATCAGAATTATAATGATAAATTTTCATTTTAAGCGTTTTTTTTTTAATTTTTTAAATTTATTTTTTAAAATTAAACATTTAAGTAACTTCGTAACTCATTTTCAAATTTCATCATCAACAAAGTTTTTTTTATAATTTTTTTAATGTGTTTTTTTTTATTTTTTTTTGTATTTTGAAAGCAAATTTCAATTTTTTTTAAATTTAATCGAATTTTATTAATTTTTTTTTTATTTTTTAACGGTTCTTTTTTTAAATTTAACAGTTTTTTTTTAAATAGAATTTCTTTTTAATTTTTTTTTCAATGATAGGAACCCGGACGGGTTTAACAATTTTGATATATTTTCAATAAATTTGAACAAAAAATGCAAAAAATTAAATTAAAATTTAAATTAAAAACTTACCAAGGAAAATTTTCAATTCAAAAAATTCATAAAAAAATTTAAAATAAAACAAAAAAAATTTCTAGGGCAAAATTTAATTTTTTATAAAAATAAAAATTAATTATGCCTTTATTTAATATTTTACATTAAAAAATAATATTTAATTTTTTATTTTACAATTAAGATTAACAATTAACGACTAACTTAAAATTATAAAAAATATTTTTACAGATAAAAATGCAGATTAAAATTAAAATGAAAAAATAAAAAATTAAATCTTAAAATTAAGATTTGAATTTAAAAGGAGAAAAAACATTTTCAATGTTTCATGACTTGTATTTTTTTTTTTTTGAATTTGAAATAATGAATGGAAATAATTTAGAATTAAAAATCTTAAATTTACACTAAAAATTTAAAATTAACAGGACGTATTTTTCTGTATATTTATATGCATGTGTGTGTGTGTATGTATGTATATGAGATACAATTAAAAAAAATTATTTAATAAAATACATAAATTACAAATAATTTTGATAAAATTAAATTTAAGGTTTTCTTAAATCAATGACACCACCTTCACGTGGCAGAGTACTTTGTCGTCCCGTCAAATATGTGTCGATTTGACGAGCGGCTTGACGTCCTTCAGAGATTGCCCATACAACTAAGGATTGTCCTCGTCTACAATCACCAGCTGCGAAGATTTTCTCATTTGATGTGCTGTATTTGCCGGGTGGTGTCTTAATATTGCCACGGTTGTCCAATTCGAGGTCTGATTGAAAGTAAAATTTTAATTATTTTTTTTAATTGATTTAAAAATTATGTAAAAACTTACTCATTTCATTTGGCAGGGCTTTTTCAGGTCCAAGGAAACCCATTGCAAGGAGAATTAAATCAACAGGGAAGTGTTTCTCGCTACCAGGTACTTCTTTCATCGACCATTGTCCTGTTGGGCTTTGTGTCCATTCAACTTCTATCGTATTAACACCTTTAATTTTACCGTTTTCACCGATGAATTCTTTAACGGTCGTGCAATATTGTCGCGGATCTTTGCCAAATTTGACACGGACCTCTTCATGTCCATAATCGACACGGAAAACTTTGGGCCATGTTGGCCAGGGATTATCATGTGCACGTTTTGCTGGTGGTTGTGGTAGAATTTCAAATGTTGTTATCGATTTTGCACCTTGACGCAACGACGTTGCAATGCAATCACACCCAGTATCACCACCACCAATTATAATCACATCTTTGCCTTCAGCTGAAATTGGTTCAATTTTATTGCCCATCTGTTTCTTTTGTTGTTTCTCCAAGAATTCCATGGCAAAATGAATGCCATCCAAATCACGATTCGGTAAATTTAAGTCACGTGGCCATGTTGAGCCAGTTGTTATCAAAACAGCATCATATTCCTTAACCAAATCACTCATCATAACACTTTTGCCTACTTCAACATTGCACCGGAATTCAATTCCTTCGGCAATCATCAAGTCAATACGACGTTTAACGACATCCTTTGAGAGTTTCATTGTTGGAATGCCATATTGCAATAAGCCGCCAGGGCGATCATTGCGTTCAAATACAACGACATTGTGACCAGCAATGTTCAATTGTGCAGCAGCAGCTAAGCCAGCTGGACCAGATCCGATAATAGCAACACGACGTCCACTTCGATTCTCAATGACTTTTGGCTGGATCCAGCCTTGTTCAAATGCATGATCGATAATGGCACACTCAATGTTTTTAATTGTAACAGGTGGCTCTGAAATGCCGAGCACGCATGCACCTTCACATGGAGCTGGACAAACACGTCCCGTAAATTCAGGGAAATTGTTTGTTTGAAGAAGTTGATGCAAGGCATCTTTCCATGAACCATGGAAAACAAGGTCATTCCATTTTGGAATGATATTGCCGAGAGGACATCCGTGTGTGTTGGATTGACAGAATGGGACTCCGCATTCCATGCAACGTGCTGCTTGAGTTTTCAAATTCTTACGGACATGTTGGAAATTGTAAACTTCCTTCCAGTCCTTTTGGCGTTCCTCGGCATTACGATACATTGTTGTTTCACGTTTGTATTTGATGAATCCGCGAGTTTTGTCCAAAACACGTTCAGCTTTGCGCTTTTCAATGGCAAGATCTTGAATTGCTTCCTCAATGTCTTGTACTTTTGGCTCATTCTTATCAGGGATTCCATTTTCAATGGCTTTCAATTCCTCCTTGATTTCAGCTTCAAGTTTCTCTTCTTCAATTGCCTTCAATGCCCGTTGATATTCATATGGGAAAACTTTGACGAATTTATCACAAATTGCAGGCCATTGATGCAAAATTTCTTGTGCTACAACAGATTCAGTGTGTTCAACCATCTCGACAAGCAATTGTTTGACAACTTCTTGATCTCCAGGTTGATCCAATGGCATCAATTCAACCATTTCAGCATTAACCTTGCCACGGAATGATCCATCAACGTCATAAACATAAGCAATGCCACCTGACATGCCAGCAGCGAAATTCCTGCCAGTCAATCCCAAAATAACAACTAATCCACCAGTCATGTACTCACATCCATGATCACCGACACCTTCAACGACAGCAGTAACACCAGAATTTCTTACACAAAAACGTTCAGCGGCAATGCCACGGAAAAACGCTTTTCCACTCGTAGCACCATAAAGACAAACATTTCCCACAATCACATTCAAGTGTGATTCAAATGTCGTTCCCTTTGGTGGTGTAATGATCACAGTTCCACCGGAGAGACCTTTGCCAACATAATCATTTGAATCTCCGTATAATTTCACGGTGATACCTTTCACCAAAAATGCACAGAAACTTTGGCCGGCTGATCCAGTTAAATTGATGTTGATTTTTTTGCCTTCAGGTAATGAATCGCCATATTTTCTAATTAAAAATGAAATAAAAAATTAAAATTCAATTAAATTTCATGTAAAATAAATTCAATTCTTACTTGGCAATTTCATAGCTGAGAGTCGATGAAAATGCTCGCATTTCATTGTGAACCACTGTATCGATTGTAATTTCTTTCTCGTCTCCGTTGATGACGCCCTGACATTTTGCAATGAGGTCGTTGTCAGTTCGATTTTCCAACTCGAAGTTTTGTTTCACTGAACCTCCGATGATATTTGTATTGGGACGCAATTCCAATGCGTTTTTCAACAACATTTGAAGATTGAGAGTGCCTGCCTTGAGTCCGGCATCTTCGCGCACCTTCAATAAATCTGTACGGCCAACCAAATCTTGGAATTTACGGATTCCTAATTTGGCCATTTGTTGACGGATCTGAAATTAATGTAAAATTTTAATTAATTTGAATTGATTTTATTCCAATTTTGATTGACTTACATCCTCAGCTAACATGAAGAAATAATTGATGACATGTTCGGGTTTCCCGGCAAACTTTTCCCTCAAAACTGGATCTTGAGTTGCCACACCAACAGGGCACGTGTTCAAATGACACTTACGCATCATTGTACATCCCATGACAATCAACGGAGCTGTACTGAATCCAAATTCATCGGCACCGAGAATGGCAGCAACTGTCACATCAAAGCCAGTTCTCAATTGACCATCAGCTTGCACGACAACACGTGATCGTAAATTGTTCAAAACGAGCACTTGATGGGTTTCAGCAATGCCCAATTCCCATGGACCACCTGCATTTTTAATGCCAGTCCATGAACTTGCTCCAGTACCACCATCATGACCTGAAATTGTAATATGCTCAGCTTTGCCTTTGGCAACACCAGATGCCACAACGCCAACTCCCACTTCTGATACAAGTTTGACACTGATACGAGCCTGGGGATTGGCACATTTCAAATCGTAAATCAGTTGAGCCAAATCCTCAATACTGTAAATGTCGTGATGTGGTGGTGGTGAAATTAGACCAACTCCAGGAACGGAATGACGAGTTGCAGCAATTTCTTTTGTCACCTTAAATCCGGGCAATTCACCACCTTCACCTGGTTTGGCACCTTGAGCCATTTTGATTTGCAAATCATCGGCATTTGCAATGTACGATGCAGTGACACCAAATCGAGCTGATGCAATTTGTTTAATTGCTGACCTTTTGTTGAATTCGGGATCTTGATTCAAATACCGATCAGCATTTTCACCACCTTCACCGGTGTTACTTTTAGCTCCAATTCGATTCATACTCATTGCAAGTGTTTGATGTGCCTCCAATGAAATACTACCGAAACTCATTGCACCAGTAGCGAATCTCTTTACGATTTCACTTGCAGGTTCAACTTCAGAAATGTCGACAGGTTCACGATCGGTGACAAATTCCAATTGGCCACGTAACGTGCATGCACGAATACTTTGCATTGTGATATCAACAAAACGTTCATATGCATTTTTATTTTCATTGACTGCTGCGTCTTGGAGTGCAGCAATTGCCGCTGGTTCATTGATGTGATTTTCACCGCCAGCACGCCAATGATATTGACCAATATTCCGTAAAATTCGTTGATCACGATGATGACAGCCATAGGTGATGAAATGCCGTTCCAAGCCTTCTTCTGCGAGCATTCTCAGTGAAACACCTCCAAGACGACTGGCTGTGCCCTTGAAACATCGGTCAATTACATCACTTCCAAGTCCAACAGCTTCAAAGATTTGTGCACTCTTGTACGATTGCAAGGTACTAATACCCATTTTTGCCATAACTTTTGAAATTCCAGTTTCAATTGCTTGTGCATAGGCATGATAAATGGAGTTATCTGTGAGATTTGCATCTAAAACCCCGTCATCACGTAAAAATGCGGCCATTTCAAAGACGAGATATGGACAAATAGCATCAGCACCATATCCGAGCATGACACAAACATGATGCACTTCACGACATTCACCAGTTTCAACGATGAGACCAATTTTCATGCGTTGACGTGCTTCGATGAGATGATGATGACATGCCCCAAGTGCCAGGACAGCTGATAAGGGAACACGATTAGGTCCAGCCTGACGGTCAGATAATACAATCAATTGATAGCCGGCACGTGCAGCTGCTTCAGATTCACGACAAATTGTATCCATTGTCTCGGCATATCCATCAACGCCTTCCTCAACCGGATATGTGATATCAATGACTTTTGTCTTCCAGCCACGATGTTGTGTGCGCTTAATAATCTCCATATCAGCAATACTCAAAATGGGATTTTTCAACCAAATACGATGAACTTGAGCAGCATCAGGTTGCAACAGATTTCCTTCTGGTCCCATTGGGCATTGAAGTGACATAACAACTTTTTCACTGTACAAAAAAAAATTGAAATTTAACATTAAATTGAATAAAAATTTCATTTAAATTTTTAATTTTACCGGAATGGATCAATTGGTGGATTTGTAACTTGAGCAAAAAGTTGCTTAAAGTACTCGTATGGCAATGGCTGGAAACGAGACAAGCAAGCAAGGGGTGCATCGTTACCCATCGAGCCAAGGGCCTCCTTCTTATTCTTGATCATGGGAAGTAAAATCATGTGAATGTGTTCCGTAGTGTAACCAAACATTGAAAGACGAGGATCCAAAATACCTTGTTTGTGACTCTTAATCACCTCACCATGGACACCTGCCAAGGGTAAGTGCTTAGCCAGCAAATCAGCGTGACGTAAGTCTTCCATCATTATCTAAAAATTTATAAGAAAAAAATTCAATTAAAATTTATCACAAAAATTTCAACTTAAAATAATAATAATAATCAGTGAATTCATTCGGGGAAAAATAAATTGAAATTGAAATTAACTCATGCAAAGAACCATTCAAGGATGAACGTCACACAATCTGTGTCTGTGTCACACTTACCATCTACATTAATGAATTTTCCAGACATTTGAACAGACATAAAATTTTATAATTTAAATTTAATTTTAATTTAATTTTTTTTTTTGACATTAAATTTAAAGATTAAAAGTAAAATTTGACACCCACCTGTCCTTTGAGCCATTCACCATGTGGACGAGATCTGGCAATTTTGGATTTCAATTCAACATCTTGGATGAGAGCCTTCTCTTGTGTGTCAACCAACAGCATTCGACCTGGTTTCAAGCGACTCTGTATAATATTCATTTTCAGTGTATTACAAGGAAAAATATGATTTTTTTTTGGGGATAAAAAAAGGAAAAAAAGTTGAAAATTGAGATTAGTTAAAAGTGAATTGACTTAATTTTATTTATAAATATTTTGATTTAAGGTGAGTGATTATTAGAGAGAGAGAGAGAGAGAGAGAGGTAAAAGATATTAAAAGTAAAAATTAAAAATGATAATAACCAAATTACCAAATTTTCACAATTATGGCACAACACATGTGAATGAATTGCGACGCTGAATGCACGACGAAGATTTTTTAGAAGGAGAAGAATTTCACGCAATGAGTGGAATTACAACACAACTACAACAACCTGGACACACGGACAGGAGTCTCTTCAACAACCTGTCGCCTACAAAATAGTGAGGTTGTTTTTTGTTTCGCTTTTACGTTTTATATAATTATTATAATATTATTATTTATTATCTCACATTAAATGTGAGAAATAAAGATAATATAAAATAGAGTTAAATTAAAAAAAATATTTTACTTGTTTTGTGTGTACACAACAACTTAGTTTGGTCCGGAAATGCATTTTTTTTATAGAGGTTTTATTCCGATTTTTTTTGTGTGTTTCAATCTCTTTTAAAGAATGAGGTTGAACGTTTGAATGAGTGTTTTTTTGTTTGCACATACCTTCAAGATCACATCCTTTGGATCAACGTCATACACGCCTACCTCAGATGCCATAATCAATAAATTGTCGCGAGTTACGTAGAATCTGGATGGACGTAAACCATTACGATCCAAAATTGCACCTGAAATTACATGAAAAAAATTTACCATTAAATGGAAACGCCTGGTATTTACACAACATACCAATATAACGTCCATCTGTGAACGAAATCAATGCTGGACCATCCCATGGCTCCATTGTACATGCAGCAAAATTGTAAAAGTCACGTTTTTCTTGTGACATTGTCTTATCATTTTGCCAGGCTTCAGGGACCATTGTCATAACAGATTCGGGTAAATTTCGACCACTAGCCACAGTCAAAAATTCCAAGACACAATCACATGAACCGGAATCGGATAAATATGGCTCAACAACTGGATACAATTTCTTCAAATCACTACCAAAAATATCACTTTTCATGACACCTTCACGAGCTTTCATCAAATTTACATTCCCACGCAATGTATTAATTTCACCATTGTGAGCAAGAACTCTATTAAAATAATAAAAATTTAATTAAATTGATTTGAGATATTTATTTGGGATGAACTTACCTCAATGGATGAGCACGTTCCCATGATGGAAAAGTATTTGTACTGAATCGTGTATGAACCAATGCCAGATATGTATCAAATTTGGGGTTCATTAAATCAGTGTAATAAGCCCATAACTAAAATTACAGATAATCAGGGTAAAATTTAACATTAAATTGAATGAATTTTATTTTCCTTACTTGATCAGATGTAAATAATCCCTTATAGACAATTGTCTTAGTAGACAATGAACAAATATAGAAGCGTCTTCCTTCTTTAGTTAATTCATGAGTAGCACGTTTGCGTAAAACGAAGATCTAATTACAAGCAAAACAAAAATATTGTTAAATTAAGTTTTTTCTTCATCATAAAATTGAAATGCGAACTCACTTTACGAATCAAATCATCTTCGGGCATTTCTTCTTCAACTGTCACGAAAACTTGACGGGATAATGGCTCACTTTTGCGAGCTACACGTCCAATTGCCTCTTGATTTACCGGTACATCACGCCAATGAAGCACCTTAATCCCGAGACTAGCTGCCAATGTATCGAAATCCTTTTCCGCCTCCAAGTGTGTATTCGTGTCCAAATAAAAGATACCAGTTGCATATTTGCCCCATTCAGGCAATTCAATATTTTTAGATGACCTTGAAACAAAGAGAAAAGAAAAAAATTAAAATTATTGATTCATGTCGGCATTTTCATTTCAATTTTTTTTATCTCATATCAAATTGAAACCAATTCAAAACTTATCATGATCATAAGATTAGCAGGAAATCCAAGTAATTCCATAAAACGATCAATAAATCAAAGTTCTTATCTTTTTGAGTCAATTGTCGATTTAAATTGTGCTTGAGATTAAGAACCGCGCCTTTCTTATGAAATAAACACTCATCGTAAAATCATTTCACGCAATTCACTGATAAGTCTTCTTCTTATCATTTTTTTTTTTACTCATTTTACTCACACACGAACATTCACCCTAATTGTCATAGAACGTTGAATTGAATTGAAATGAAAAAAAAAATGAATGAATCACCCACACAAAAAATAAATACAACATGATCGTATCACATGAAATTGTAAAATTAAAACGTGATTTTAATTATTTGATATCATTTTAAAAAAAATGTGTAAAAAAAAATAATAAAAATTCCACCTTAATTTTTTTGTATTTTTTTTTTGGCAACGTTATCTTATGTATTTATTTATTTATTAATTCAATATTGTTTACTCCTCGTCTCTTGTTTTTTTTATTAATATTTATTTTTATTGAAATTGGTCTACGATGCGCGTAATGTGATGAGTGTTTCATTGAAAATGTATGAAATAATAATAAAAAAATATTTAAAGAAATAAAAAAATAAAGTAATTTGCGTAGGAATTATCTGTTTGACATAATTTCGGTGCAAAAAGTACAATGAACTGAATACTTTTTTTTATTTTCGTTCACGAAATACGTAATTAAATGATGATTTTATGTAGGAATTTGACTTTGGTTACATTTAAATTTTTTGCGAATTTTCTGCTAAACTTGGTTGAATTTACTATTCTGGCACTTCATCTGGCTTTCAATAGAGGGCGCTGTTCAAGCTTGAAGCGATTTCTTTTAAAATTAACGATTTCAAGTCAAGGGTTCTAATTTTCATTGAAATGTGAGTCAAATTCGATTCAAAATACTCAAATTGAGCTAACTTCAATTTTTAACGGTCGATTTAAATTCAAAATTTTCAAATCGACCGTTATTTTTTATCATTTTTGAATTTTAACAAAATTCTTATGTTATGTCGTGTCTTTTCAACTAATTTTACCTTCAACTAAAATAAAATCACGATAATTAAATTAAATTTTAGCACCTCATAATTTCTAACTCTCAGAAAAAAAAGGCACATGACAAGGCATGACGTTTCACTAAGAAATTTAACACTTATATTATGATTTTAACTTGATAAAATTTAATTAATGTTAAAATGCTAATTTATTCAATGTATTAAAAAATTTTAGTGTTTTAAGATGATGAAGATGAAGAAGAAGACGAAAAAAATGTGAAAAGTTCAAATAAATATTATAATGAAATAAATAAAATTCAGCCAAAATAATATTTGTTATTTGTTTTTCTTCATCGTCAATTATCTGAGTCATCACTTTTGAGAATCATCTTTAGATGAAAAATAATAAGAAAAAAAAAATCAACTTATTTACGAGCAAATTTCACTTTAATTATCTTGTTTACACCAAAATAATTTATATTTTGACAAAAATAATGATGTTTTGATTACATTCAACTATATTTGGGTCACTATGAGTGTTGAATGAATTTTTTGATGTTTTTTTTTGCTACTTGTTATTAACAGAAGCCACTTGGATTTAACTGTCATACAAATTGATTTTATATTAAATTAATTAATTTGATAGTATTTTTATATATATTTTTTTTTGTTCATAGAATGCATAAAAGTCTCAAAATTAATGACCAGTGAAAATAATTATTATCATGATTTGTACTAAATGTAAAAGTAGTGCAACGTCCAACGAATATAATTTGAGTCGATTTTTATGCAAACAAGGACATTTAATTTGTGTTGATTGTGTCAAAATTGGGGATGAAATTAAAGATGCAAGAAATTGTCCGATATGTGGGTCAAAGTTTGATAAGGAATTGAGGGTGAGTACATTTTTGATGAGGCAATGGCCTAATTTTCATGAATAATTTTGAAATAGATCCTTACGAGGGAGGTGAGCCCAAGGAAGTCAAATGAAACTGTTGAAATAAAGCCATTTAAAGAGAATTTTCATCAAATTGAATCAGAACAAGAAATTCAATGTCAAATCACTTATGATAATCCTGATAATTTATTGATCGATCTTTCATCTGAAGAGGATTCACGTACAAAAATTCCTTCAAAATGTATTCGATCAGATCAATTCCCTTTCAGTGTGTCATATGATTCTGTTGAGGTCAAACAAGATCCAAGACACCGTGAAATCTGTAATTTTGATAAAAATTTTCAGTCAGGGCATGGGCATTTCATTGCAATTAATGCTTTAAATCAACCATGTGCTTTACCTTTCATTGTATTGGAAGGAGCTCAATCTCAATTGAATGAATTTCAAAATTATTCACAAATATTTCATGGCTTACCTAATGAGAGTCAAATTTCAGACATTTTTAAAGTTGTATCGAGTGATACCACGAATAACGATGATAGGACGAATACGAAGCAAATTAAGACTGAAAATGATGAAGCGCCACCCAAATCAGTGTCCTCACTCAATTTATCACGAGCTCCCATTTCATGTCTCATCAGTTCATGTTCCAAATTGCAATTCAAAACAAATCTCATTAAACACATTCAAATTGACCATCCACGAGTACTTTTTGAAAAGATTTCTTCTAAAACTACAAAAACCTTTCAATGGGACACGCGAGTAGAGAAGCGCGACACCCGTAAATGTCATGCCGTTTATCTTCTTACAAATCGAATACGAGATCTAGGCACAACAGAATTCAAGGATTACCTTCCAATTCTTGTAATGACAACGAAATTCAAGGCATCGACATCCATTTTCAATGATAACTCAGAAAATGACAATGAAAAAAGTAATTTTATGATTTGGTGTGCAGGATTATGCATCAAAGAAATTCCAGTTCATTACAATCTAACATTAATCTCGGATGATATTGAAAATCGTGGTCAAAAAATCATATTTTGTAATCAACTTTATTCATGGACAAGTGACCAATCTGTCCGAACTTTGTATGAAAATGGAAGTGCTTTACTTGTCACGCACCAACAATTCCAGCAATTAAGCCACAATGGAAGGAAAATGATAAGAATTCAAATTGAAGTTGACTGAAAAAAAAATAAATTTTAATATAACTGAAATTTCAAGGACTCAATTCAATAAATGTCATCCCTCATCAAATTCAGAAATGTTTACTCAATTATTATTACTAATACAAATACAAACAAAAAAGTTTGATAAAAAAAATGACTGTTAAAATACAAAGAGAAGGAAAAAATGACATTTAATCACAATTATTACCACTAAACTTCACTATCTTCAATGTAATTCATTGTGACATAAAATGATTTGATGACTGAAATTTCGTTTTATTGTTCTGTTCTAATAATAAAATCATATTTATTTGTGCTTGACGATTATTTTACAGATAATACCTGATATTTAATGTTTTTTACGATGACATTCAAAAAACTATTCATGCGATAGTTATTATTATTTTTTATTTAAATGGAATAAAATGATAAATTTGTGAAGATAAATTGAATTGATACGATGAAAACGTAGAGAAAAGCGATTACATGTCATTTTTTGTAATGGAATAATTGAAGGCAGGTCAGTTGAGTTGAAACACCATTCAAAAGCCCAGATCAGGGTCTGATTGGAAAGTGAAAGAAAGTTTAGTTAAATGCAACTTTATATTTCGAACCGAAAAATAAATCTAAATCCACCCCTGCCCCAGGCTACGAAGTTCCATTAAATTGACGTCAAACTTCATCAAGTCATAAATTTTCATGCTAATACAATTTCATGACCTTAATTACTTGCATGCCAATTTTCATTCATTTTCCGCTTCAAATTTAAATTTAAATATTCTATTTTTGGTATACTGTGTAATTTACTACTGTAGATTCATTAATATTTATCATGTACGATGAAGATACATGCACAGACAAAGTAAACAATTTAAATTAAGTACTAGCAAAATTTTCGCAATTGTCAGTGTGATCGAGTGGTCTAAGATGCTACGTTCAGGTCGTAGTCTCCTATGGAGGCGTGGGTTCGAATCCCACCGCTGACAAAGCTTTTTTTGTTTATTTTTACATGTGTCATTGATCGTATATGTTACCATGATTCATGGTCGCTGCATTCGTATTCAATATTAATTACAGAAATCGAAGCCGTTCATCAGTGAAAAAGTTTTGTTAAAGCCTTATTTTGATGAGGTTTGAACCCAAGCTTATAAAATTAAAGTCTGTTACGGGTACTTTTTATAGATAAATTCTTAAATTAGCGTAGCTTAAACCTTCGTATACATGCATACATCTCGTACAAGTTGTAGTAGTACTAAAAATTTAGTTTATCGGATTCGAACCCACACTAATGACATGATAGACGAATGCCTTAACCACTGGACTATGACAATTCTCGGGTAACTCAGTCGGTAGAGTATGTGACTCTTAAATTGATTATTTTTCACATGTTTTTTTTCAATTTTAATTACTTACAATTCTTCATGATACAATTCATGTGGAATTGCTGTAAGTACTCCGGCACCATCACCAGTGTCATTATCACAGGCACATGCACCACGATGATTCATACGTTCAGATAATGTTTGAGCATCGCGAAGAATCTACATATAAAATTAAATTTAAGTAAAGGTCAAAATAAATTAATTCCCAAAAAAAAACTCACCTTATGATTCCTACGACCATCGATAGCAACAATAAAACCTACACCACAGGCTTCATGTTCATTTGCGGGATCGTAAAGTCCTTGTGCTTTTGGTGCTTCCCAATCTTTTAATTGAGACACTTGTTCAACACTTTCATTATTAGTATTGTTACTTTCAACATTGTTTTTATCAATATCGTTAGCAACACTTGTAAGTTCAGTGATATTTGGTGCCATTCTATGCACAGCACACCAAAATCGTTGTTCTTTTCTTTTTCTCTTTTTTTTAAATATAATTTAATTTAATTTAAGATTAAATTAATGTAACACTTATTTCTTTTTAATTGTAATTAATTTAATATTTTAGTTTTACTTGTAACTAAATTTAAAATAAAAATCCTTAAAAATTAGAAATTTCACAGCTAATGCACAATTTATTGTCCTTTGATTAGATTTGTATTTAAATTAACACAGATTTGGGGTTTTAATTGAATTGCAATCAATCAAATGTCTGATTCTGTTCAAAACTATTAACGGAAGACGTTAAAATAAGTTGATGACTATGAAGATGCTGAAAAAAATTAAGAAAAATTTAAATTAAATTATGTTATGTCACTTAAAATGTTTATTTTAATTTAAAATTGTATCAAAATCTGCCAAAAACTTCAATCAAATATAATTTTAATCAGAGCGCCTACAACAAATCACAACACATCACATCCAAATTTATGATAATGTTTATTTATTTATTTTTCCTTTTCATCGAATTAGAGCACACACTAGTTCTAGTCAGATTTGGCACATACAAACATGATATAATTTTCTCTCAAGGTCAATTCTTTCTATTTTAAAATAACCAACATGTGCTCTGACATGTCTAAATGAATATTTGATTATTTTTCACATTTGATGATGATTCAATGAAAAAGTGATACAAATTTTGTTTTGATCCACACCTCCTCAAATCCTTCACATAGAACATCAACCTCAAACTCTGACTCACAATTTCACGATGAGACTAGGAAGGAAGGAGGAATAAAACCAACATGTTATGATACCGGTAAATTAATTACATGTTAAAGTTAATTAGTATTTGATTAAATGCCAAGCGCACTCATTACAAGCAAAGATGATGATAATTTTATTAATGAAAAAAAATTGTTTTTTTTCGGCACTTGTGAGGTTAAATAATTGAGGATGATGATACAGTGAAATTGTTACGTTGTTATTACCACAAGTAGACGAAAAGTTTAAAAATGTTTGAAAGTAATTAATTTTTTTTGTTTTAATTACTTATCAGTACTTGCTCGGTATTTTCATATATTATGAGATTATAAATTAATCATATCACGTGCTAAACCGAATATTAAAATTCGAAAAAGTGAGTATTTGAATTGAAATGCGATTTTAAGGTTTGTTGGGTGTCTGTCGGCTATGAACCTGAATGTCAAAATTTTTCTAGTATTATCTAAGTTAAGAATCGAGTTTTAAATCGAAACTTCAAATTTAAAAATTCAATTTCTCTGTTCAATAAAATTATATTTTTCGGTGAAGTGACATCTAGTGGCCAAAAAATTTTAAATCATTATTTCAGGATATTTGTAAAATATTATTCAAAATTATCCTCTCACAGTCTTCAGATCCGTAAAAACTACTCCAAAAACTTTTTAAGTCCAAAAAAACTTCAAAATTTAAATTTAAAACAAAAAATCGTATAAAGTGACCTCTAGTGGGCAAAAATCTTTTCAAGTTACATTTCAATGATACATCGAAACTTAAATGCACTTAAATTCACTTTTCACAGCCAGTTTTTTTTCTGTATTGCCTTGAAATCATGAAATCTATATCAAATTGTAAATAAACCTCATTTGAGTTACTTTGTATTAAAATATTGCACGTTTTCCCGTTTTTTTTGTATATATCAGGTGAAATTCTATCAAGGTGTAACACCTGTAAGCCAAAGTTAATCCAATTAAGTGTCGCTCTGGCTTTTATTTGTTTTTTGTCTTACATTTTTATTTTTTTGTGTTTTATGTCTTTTTACTTGAAATTCATTATCCTTTTACAAACTTTTGGTTTCAAAAAATTAAATTTTGAACATTTTCTGTCAATTTTTCTCTCAAAGAACAAGAGGGTACACACTTATATCGTGGTTAGCATTGAAAAAAGTTGTCTTTGATTTATCTGACTTTATTTTTCTTATCATAATAAATTCTTCGGTCCTTTAAGGGATAACAAAAAAAACCTTTTAAAAAATGATTCAGTGACACATAAAATAGATTTTCCCAATTTTTTTCGATTATTTTTTTTAATGTCAAATCAAATTACATCAATGATTAATGATTTTAAAAAGTAAAAATAAAATAAAAACTTTGTATAATTCAATTTTGAATCTGATTTTTTTTCCTTTTTTTTGACATTATCAAGATAATTTTCTTTGTTAACAATGAGATGTGAAAATTGATTTTACTATTCAAGGTTGTTTTTTTCCTTTTTTCTTTACAATTAAATTGAATTTCACACATATCACAGTTCCTTTCCATATCATCACTTAATTCATCATTTAAAAGGAAATTTATCATTTCCATTTTATTTTTGTCTATTTTCACTTCACATCTTCACATGAAAATCGATTTGAGACTTATGAATGTGTTCGTGTGTGCAAAATTGTTACAATTTCATTTTAACGATACACACATTTATTTTAGATCTCGTCTCAGCGTTACATTTTCATGACAGATTATCACGTGAAAATCACGTTAAACGTTCTTTCATGCATTAAATATGAAAAATGGTTACAAAAAGTTATAATTAGACTACCTTTTAATTTATTTTCAATTTTAATATTTTTTATTGTGTCTCGTATTGAAAATAAAATAATTTTATTTAGTTTAATTTTTTTTTCAATGTTGCAGAACTTTGCTTTGAAAAAAATAACTGCACACTGTTGATTTTATTTTAATTTTTTAAATATTTTCAGATGTTACTTCGTCAACCGCTCGTATTAGACTGAATCCCGACTGCGTGGAAAATTTATTTGTAACCTTAAGGTTATTTTTTCTCGCTCTCTTTCTATATACAATTTTATATACATTTAGTTTAGTTTTTTCTACACTGTATTAGAAATACGAAAAATATAAAATGATTTACGAATAGCAAAGGCAGCTACTTAAATTTGTATTATATCACATTGATTATAGTTATATGTAAACATATATAACGATGATTATTATTTTTTGTTTATGATATTTATTTTATTTGATTATTATATTATTTCAAATGTTTACATTACATGACTGTTTGCGTACTGTGAGCCATTTGTTACAGATAATTCTGCAACAGTTTTCATTTTTACATAAAAAACTACATTTAATGATAAAGTTTTTACATTTAAACTAACAAAATATGATAATAATATGATATATTTTGAAATGAAATTGAACTGCGTAATTAGATCTGTCTAGTCAATGGAAGTTTTTTTTATCAGGTTTTTTTTATTTCAATTTGAAATTGAATCAGTGTTTCCTATTAAATGAGAAAAAAATCAAGGTTAGGGTTAGTAGTAACTGAATATTTTTAGAGGTTATGAAATTTAATGAACTTTAAAGGGATAAATAAGGCTGTAAAACGTTAAATTTACGACAAATTTGACAGTTACTTTGAAATTTTGACACTTAGTGAATAAATTTGACATTTAACGTTATGTCATTATTATTTAAACGTTTTGTGATTATACGACATGTCATTTTTATATTTCAATTGAAATTTTACAGGGTAAGTAAGCAAAGTTTTGACAGGTAATTGACATTTCGATAAGAAATTGACATTTCGTTGACAGTTTATTTTGGGAATTTGATAAATATTGCATTAGACTATGATAAAATTCAATTTCAAATTAAATTAAGCCATTGGACTTCTTTTCTGACTTAAGTGTGGTTTTAAGATGACACATTTGACATCTGTCAAAATAAAGATGACATTCAAATTAAAGTGGAAGTGCCAGAATTCTTAAAATGAGATGTTCCAAAATAATTTTATTTTGAGTGTTCATTTTCGATTAGATTTAATAATATTTCATTAATGTCACTTTTGAATTTGACAGCTGTCATAATTTCCGCTTATTCTTCATTTCTAAGTCAAAAATCAATATCAAAGTGATAAAACATTGAACAATCATAAAAAAATCAAACAATTTCCTTAAAAAAAGTATGAAATTTGACATTGACTAGACATTCACACACACACATGAAATTTGCACACTCACATACCTTTTAACCACAAAACTGCAAATGTCATAACCGTACATTAAAACAGGTTTTCAAGTGTAAATATTGCGCACTTATTAAATAATATTAACAATTTATAACATACCGGCTTTTTTATAGCTAATTATAAACTTTTAATCTAACAAAAAATGTTTAAAATAACATTTAAGCTTAATATACAACAAAAAAAAGTGTTTGTTTGTTGTCATTTCAAATATTTCTTTTCTATATACACATGATTAATATACAGATTGACCTTTAAAACTGTGCTATGTGGCGTTTAAATGAAAAAATTGCAATTATTCAGATCACGATGATCTGATGATGATGATGAAATTCAGATATTTTATTCAAGATAATCATCACCAGATCTGATCTAGTTAAATCTAAAAAAAACGAGTTAATCTGTGATTTTTTATTTCAATTTAATTTACAACTATTATCTTATCATCATATTTTTACTCTCATTTCATGTCTGATTTCAATCATAGGCCATTAATTATGAACATGAAATTAAATTAAATTAAATTAAGTCGGACAAGTGTCTGAACAATATTCATCCTTAAATTATTTTAATTTGATTATTTTTTCATTTCACTCCTTCGGTCTTATCAATTTTAATCATGTATCGGCTTCTATTATAATTATAATAATAATAGTAAAGAGAGAGAACAAGTACATAGACATCGTTTTGAGGGCAAAAGTGTGTTGTTCGATCGGCGCCCATTTGACGATAGAATTTTCACGCGTCACTTGCACACAACCATGTAATTTTCTTTCAGTTTTAATGAAAATTTATTATTATTATTATCATTTTCTTCTTCTATGTTATTTGAATTTAAATTGTAATTTTATTACGGTTTTTAATTATACATTGAACGGTTTGAAGGTGAAACAGAGGAAATATTTAACATAAATCTCTTTAAAAGGCGAGTCGACTTAAATTCAGCGAATTTTAATGGTATATTAAATTTTATTTTCTAGAGCTATTCGATCGATTCTTCGTATTGAAATAGAATTGTATCAATTCTGAAGAATTCTGTATAAAATTTAATGGAATTTCAATAAATAGTTTTAAAATGAAATCTGAACTATTCGTAAATATTTATATGTAATATATTAAATTTAATATCTTTCGATAAGCATTTCATGGTTTCTATCAAATATTGATTGAACTCGTTCATTAGTTGAATTACGTTTATGATTTAGATATAGACTTAAAGTACACTTAACAGCTTTAAATTTGAAAAGATGGGGAAATTCATCAAGTAGTTGGATCCAAAATAAAGACCCAGAACTGAGACCTGTAATAGGGTCATTGTGACCCATATATCAAAATGTCTTGCCAAAGTACAAAAAATTAAATGGGTAAGCAGATAAAGATCAGATCAAATTTGTAGGCTGGCTATTAAGCACTCAGGCCATCAGTCGGATCCATTGATCATATCGATTATCATCATCCGAGGACATTAGCTTTTATCCTGTCATCCCAAGCAGTCGCCACCTTTATCTAGCCTTTAACTTAAATTGAGTAGCCGGATTTGAAATTTTAAAGTTTAAGGGCCGGAGCGAAAATCGAACTGCCAACCTTAAGATTGATAGTCCAACACGCTAGCCACTGCACCGTACAATCCCAAAGAACAAATTGACAACAAGTTCAAACTTCAAAAATTCTGTACGTAAATAGAGATTGTCAAACTTTTATCCGCGTACCCTCTGCAAACAATTTCATGTGAAAAAGTGACATTTAACTTTGACAGAACGTTTGACAAGTGATTTGACATTAGAAAACTTATTCAGAGCCGTTAAATCTAGTGGTTTTAAAACTGAAAAGTTTTCAAAAAACATTTCCTTTTCCTGCTTATTAGCTTGCGCAAATAACCACACTATTGATCGCCATGAACTGTGTCATTGAGATACAGAGCAATACTTAATTTAAATTTAATTAAAATATCAGAGAAAAGGTCCTTTTCGTATCCTCCTACACAATTTTTGCATTTCTCTCTACGTTCATGTACCTTACATTCCTTTAAATTAAAATTACATTCATTCTTTGACATATGACCCTTATCGTCCCTGATTTTGAACTCAAAGAATGTGTGTTACGTCACTAAAAATGAAATTTCATGCCAAAAAAGATGTATCATCACTTTCTCATAGACACACAGACACAAAACTTTTCTCTTGTTATATCAATAATGTAACAATAAAAGAGACATTAAGAAGCTATTATGTACTCTTATATATTGTTTGGTTGATGACGTCAATGATGCGCAGTCCTCCTACCTCTGATGCCAAAATATAGCACACAAATATTCACAAAATATTCGTCTACTCACATATTCTAGACATTACATGTACACATATTTTATTCATTATGTAACATTCTCGTGCGCTGTACGCAAAAGAAAATTGTGAAAAGTTTTTTTTTTGCAAACATAACACGTTTTTATTTGTTGGCACACGATCCGATATCAGGAAAAAGAAAATAACAGTTTACGTTTCTACAACATAAAATATGAAGAAAAAAATCCAATATAAATTTTTTTCTTAAATCCTGTCTATAAATGTCTTCTTTTTCAATGCTTTCAATTCTTAAATGGCAATTCAAATGATTATTAAAGAAAGAGCTTTTAGCGTATTTCAATTAATATGTATTATTATCATGCGATGAATTATTTAAGGACGTTAAATGTCAGAAATATTTAAGAGGAATAACAATCAGAATCATAAAAGTATTGCGTCGTATTTTTTTTATGTATTGTTCTTTTTTTGTTCTCATTTTTATTGAAAATTCTATCACAATTCGTAACATAAATTTCTTACACACGCTTTCTCCATTGATTTAACAATGTATTTGACTACAATGATTATACATGGAGTATAATTTACCAGGATTATTTTATTTTATACTTTTTTTTTTTGTCAAGGTCATGTGAAATATTTAGAACATTGTATCATCAAGAGGGTGATACAGCTACCTAGTAAGTCACAGTTCAATTAGTATTATGATAATGCCATTGTCATAAAAAGTTATTTCATTATTATTATTATTATACGTTTGTTACTTTTATGGAAAATAGTATCAATGAAAATGTTGATTGTTGTTCTGATGTGAATTATGAGTGAATGTAATCATTGAAAGGACTTGACTGTGATGGAAGTGTGAAATTATGAAAGGTAAGGGAATTTTCAAGGTGTGTCAATTTACAGGAATTTACTGAATTTGAATAATTTTCCAATAAATTTCTAGATAAAAGGTGGTGACTATGAGATGAGATGAGCTAAGAGCCTTTGAGAATCTTGATGAAAACGAATATGCAAAATGGGCTTCATTAGTAACGTGAGTAAGGATGGTAATCATAGCTTAGTGGTGAACGTATCGCATTCCATCTCAAAGGCAGGGGCAGATTGAAAACTATTAACGGTCTTGGCATTCTGTATGATTTTCTTTAAAATTCGAGGTAGACTTAACTTTTACAAGACGATCGACTGCGGCCTTTCTGGCATTTGCCACTTATAGGTGCTGAGTTCAATCCTAGTAACTGCAAAAATTATTTCAACCCAAATTTGTCTTGTCAAGTCTTATAGTTGTTATATTGATTTATAATAATTATTCTGACTTGAAAAAGATGCGACTACTTCGGATGATAGAATAAAAGCTAAGGTCCAATGGTGGTGGTTTGACGTATGCTATTAGATACTTCCGTCTGATAATATACACTCTCAACCCAAAACCAGTAAGACACTAGATTCCCACTGGTTTTGAGTTGAGATTGTAGCTCACAAAAAGCCTAACATAAGTGACAGTGGTGGGTAATGCCATCTTCTAATCATCCATTGTCTGAGAGAAGGCTTCAATAACCCTCCTATGAATTTGAATTTGACTGATGATCTCATGCCTGTTTCTGAATTAAACTGTTAATTTTTCCTCATTTCAAATGAAATCATTTATCATTAACTTTTTCATTTCAACATTTCCTTTAAATACTTTCTTGATTACTTGTACAACTAATTACCATATCAAAAAAAAATTCTCGGTAATCATTTCATCAGGACCTTTTTTTTCACAAAATAACACAAAATTAATCTTCATTTTATACATTACGTTAAATGTAAAATTTATTCAAATAATAATTTTTAACGAGCTTAAGTTCACATTTTCAGTGAAAACCACATCAAAGCATCATACGTCTTGAAATGTGTGTCGTGCACCATGAGAAATGCTTTATGCTAATAAGTTTTTCATGTTAATCGTTAAACTTGAACATGAACTTGATACTACCAGGTACTTTTTTTGATTATTTTTATGTATAAAACGTGTAGAGGATTTTTTAGAGAAAGGGCATCAAAGTACAATGAAAAAAGTTTTGTAATTTCATTATTATTATTTATTGTTTTTGCAGATTTTTTTGTTGGTCTTTTCGTTTCATTATTTTTTCATTGTTGGTGAATTTGTTGAGTTTTAATGAATGACAACATTTATTCAAGTTATTAACTTTTAATGAGGAAAAGATGATGATTTCCCTTTTTTGTTTGCTTAATCTCTCGGAAAAAATGAAAAATTAAAGGAAACTTGAATAATTGAATGAAAATGTCCTTTAAATTAATGGTTTTTAATGGACTTTGATCTTGTTTATTTTATTTTTTTTTTGTAATGAGCTCATCAAAAATTCAGATATGAATTTTGTAAACAAAAATGAAATATTGAATTTAACATTTTTTTTTAATTAATGAGTAATGTTTATTTTTGTTATTTAAAAATAATAAGCAAATAAAATAAAAAATAAAAAAAAATATAAAAAAAGTTGAATGAAAAACAAAGTTGTGGACATTTCTTAGGAAGTTATTAACTTCTAAAATAAACTTTTATAAAAAGTAGATGGCTAACTAAAAAGTGAAAAACAAGAAGCTTTCAAACAAAATAAAGTATTTGAGATTAAACACAAATTTGTTAAAAGTTGAATTTTGAGTATTAACTGACACATATTTTTTAAATAATTACTTTTGCCCTCACTCACAAAACTGATAGGTGTTTTATCAGCAAAGGAAGACAAAATTCAACTTTTAACAAATTTGTGTTTAATCTCAAATACTTTATTTTGTTTGAAAGCTTCTTGTTTTTCACTTTTTAGTTAGCCATCTACTTTTTATAAAAGTTTATTTTAGAAGTTAATAACTTCCTAAGAAATGTCCAGAACTTTGTTTTTCATTCAACTTTTTTTATATTTTTTTTTATTTTTTACTTTTTAGTTTTATTCAATGTTAACCTTTGAGTTTCAAGTCGATGTGTTCACATTCTGTTAAGAGAATTCATGTGTGTGTAAAAAAAAATTTTTTTTTCATGTTCGTGTTAGGTCTTTGGTGTCTTCGGCAAAGTTGTAGCTTAGGTAAAGGAGATTTTGAAAAAATATTTTTTTTTTGAATTTTCCGGAATTTTCGTGGAAATTTTTTGAATTTTCACTAAAAGTTGTATGGCAACCCTATTTTTTTATATGGACACCCTAGTCCAAATTTTCAGCGGACCTCGGCCAACGAAAATAAGGCATAGTTTCAGAAGAAACTATGGGTCTACGAAGCCCCAAAAAGGCTGTAGCGGTGTTTTCGTAGGTTGAGCCGTCGATCTGACTATATATAAAAGTATTATAATAAGAGAATTCATGTGTGTGTAAAAAAAAAATTTTTTTTCATGTTCGTGTTAGGTCTTTGGTGTCTTCGGCAAAGTTGTAGCTTAGGTAAAGGAGATTTTGAAAAAATATTTTTTTTTTGAATTTTCCGGAATTTTCGTGGAAATTTTTTGAATTTTCACTAAAAGTTGTATGGCAACCCTATTTTTTTATATGGACACCCTAGTCCAAATTTTCAGCGGACCTCGGCCAACGAAAATAAGGCATAGTTTCAGAAGAAACTATGGGTCTACGAAGCCCCAAAAAGGCTGTAGCGGTGTTTTCGTAGGTTGAGCCGTCGATCTGACTATATATAAAAGTATTATAATAAGAGAATTCATGTGTGTGTAAAAAAAAAATTTTTTTTCATGTTCGTGTTAGGTCTTTGGTGTCTTCGGCAAAGTTGTAGCTTAGGTAAAGGAGATTTTGAAAAAATATTTTTTTTTTGAATTTTCCGGAATTTTCGTGGAAATTTTTTGAATTTTCACTAAAAGTTGTATGGCAACCCTATTTTTTTATATGGACACCCTAGTCCAAATTTTCAGCGGACCTCGGCCAACGAAAATAAGGCATAGTTTCAGAAGAAACTATGGGTCTACGAAGCCCCAAAAAGGCTGTAGCGGTGTTTTCGTAGGTTGAGCCGTCGATCTGACTATATATAAAAGTATTATAAAAAATGGGATAAACAAGTATCGGAATTTTGTTGTGGCGTCAATTTAAATAAATAATGGTGGCATATTTGAATTGTTTTGACAGCCATTTATTATCTAATTTTTAAATATTAAATATACTTTGGAAATGACTTTTTTTAAAAAATATTAAAATCAGAATGAACGGCTTTTGCAATGCAGCTAGTTGTGCATACCCGTTATCATCATCAGAGAGTCTTAGCTTTTATCCTGTCATCTTAATCAGTCGCTACCTTTATCTAGCCCTTAACTCAAATTAAGTATTCATAAAAATGGCCATTGAACTCGGAAATTTTCTTCCGTTTAGCTCTACAGACTATCAATACCCAAGTACAAGATGGCGCCAAACCCAGAAAGCACATAAAAGATAAAACCAAATATTTTCTGACTCAGAAGCGAGTTAATGTTGATAACTTTTGGTACTTTAGGTAATCATAATCATCAAGTTTTTCTCCATAGTGGCATTGACAGGCCTCTTTGTGCCACCTGCACATTACAATTTCCCTTTATCTCCATTCAAACCACACATTTGATAAACAAATCGTTTAAAGCTCAACTAATCCAAACTAAAACAATGTGTTTTAAATATAAGTCATAAACTTTTTGTTTACATTCAGATTATCTCTATTTATAAAATGTAATAATTAACATCACTTTAACGTAATAAACACAAATCGAAGGTCAGAAATGTGTTTAGACAAACACTATCAATTAAAAAATATTTGAGATAGTACAAAAGGAAGGCGTGAACTATTATGATGAAAAACAATTCATTTTACGCAGTAACAATTTCATTTCAACTATCACAATTCAACTTTAACATATTGAAAAACAGATATCGATTCGAAAATAAAACACATTTTTACAATTTCTAGAAATATCAACAAAAAATTTATCATACTTCATTACACTCTGAAGTGAAAACGTCCCGCAATGCTACCTGGGTACGCAAATGATAGTTTGACAATCAATATTTACGTACAGAATATTTGAAGTTTCCGTATGTGTATCTATACAAAATAAAATGAGCTGTAAAATTTAATTTGCTAATCCAGTACGAACCCTTACGCGTACTTTATATAGATAAATTCTTAACTTAGCGTAGCTTAATCGTCGTATATATCCACACAACAAAATTTAGTACTACCGTGAAATGGTCTGAGATTGGCCACCCATTTTTAATTAGAATGCTCCATATTTTTTAAAAAATGATTATCATTTTGATGTAGACATATCTTAAACTGATCATACATGTTTTTAAATAATAAAAAAGTCTCGTAGTTTAGCCTAAAATAGGGTGGCCAATCTCACGACAGGTGGCCATTCTCAGACCATTTCACGGTAGTTAAAACTTGTACGAGGTTGCTAATAGCAGATTTTTATACTGCGAGTGACCTGCAGGACATTTTCAACTCACAGTGTACTGTACTAAGATAAAATGTATAAATATTTTATGAAATGTAATGTTTACTTTTGACATTTAACAAGTATATTTGAACAAGTGTCGCGATTGTAATCTATTTTTAGCTAAAAAGTTAATTCCTCATAAGAAATTTGTTTCAGATAAGAACATTATTAAAATGTAAATTTTTGACTTGTATCACATGTTAAATTCGCACGAGTATGAAAGTCACACTTTAAACTGGTTTATTAAATAATCCAAAACTTAAAGTTGAAATAAAAATTTTCCATAAAGATAATGAACGCGTATTAAAAAATTTAATTTAATGAGTTCACAGTTCCAGAAAAAATTACAATAAAAAAAATTCATGCTCAGCACATGTACAATTCGGTTTAAATACAAATCTATAAATAATTTTTTATTGTCATAAGCTTTTCTTTAAAACGAATTGAGTCAGCACAAATTTATTCAAATGAAACAGAAATTTTATTTTATATTGACTGTACATTTCAGACATTAATCTTGCCTTACAAACATGATTTTTTTTTGTGTTATGTGTTATGATCAGACATAACGAATTATAATAATAAAGAAAAAGAAGTTACAAGAATAACTTGACGTGAAGGAATTGGATATTATTTTCTAAAAATAGAATTTTTTCCATACATGTGAAATTCAGACAATGTATGTGTATTATTTAATGTGAGAATGAGATGTGTGTACTTTAAAAAAAGTTATAAATAAATATCTGGATTTCTTATTGAATTTATTTGAAGCCCTGTGGTGAAAAAATGAACGGCTTTTACTATGATAGCAAAAATGAGACAGTAGACGAAGGTAAAACTTGACAGTTAATTTTGTATAGATACACATACGGAAACGTCAAAATTTTGAATGAGAGATTTTCAAATGTCAAATGAATTTGCTGGTTGCGCCTTTTCAAGAAAGTTTTTGACAGGTATTTGACATTCGACCTTAAATATCGTGGATGTTTAGCTCTTCTGTCAGTACAATGCCTTTGCAATAACAAGACTGAGATACTTGGCATATGCTTTCCGAAAATATCACTCGCTCCATGTAAGAAGGTAGTACCACCTGTTCATAAGCGTACGAATTCTTTAAAAATTGTGTCCTTGACAGAATTTTGATTATCACTTATGTTTAGATACCAATATTTAAGGTTGAAACGTCAAATTTTGACAGATATTTGACAACTGACATAAATGTTAAAGAAAAAATGTACATTTCAGTAAATTTTGGTATGAAAGAGAAAAAAAAGGAAAAGTAGATCGCAAAAAGTTTATATTTAGAATGGTACGGAGAAGTAGCGCACACTTGAACGTTGACATTTCGTTTTCACCTTGGGTCCTGACACTTTAAAGCACAAATATCAATTTTTCTAGCTACTCTTTTTGAATCTCGCTTAATTTCGGTCTAAGTTTTAAATTCATGTCTTCTTGAGCAAAACCAATAAATCTGGATCTGATGACCTTAAGGAACAGAAAATTGATATAATTTTGACATTTCCTCAAATTCAACCCCAAACTCCTCGCAGGGCAACAAATTAAATCAACAATATTGAATAATAATGTGTAATAAGGTAAAAGATTTCTTATTTAATCGTTTTGTTAAACGTAAATTGAGAAGGTTAATAATAAACGTAAAGCTTTAATAAAGAGAAGCAAAAAAAAAGGTATCTTATTGGTAAATAAATCAGTATACAAATAAAATAGGGTGTCTGATCAATTGAGAAGAAAAAAATAAGAATGAATTTCATGGTGCTCAACATTTTTTTTGCGACAATCGATTAAAATTCGTACAATTTCCATAAATTCTTTTAACAGGTGAAATATAAATCAATAAAATTTTGTATTTCTTTTAATTGAATGGACATCCTATACCGGCTTAAAAATTATAAATACATACTTAAAAAAACTGCGACATAATCTGACTCAACATCGACCGGTTCTTTTAAATTTTTTTTTTCTTTTGTATGTTAATACACGCAATGACAATAAATTTCTTCTTTTTTTTTGAATGAAATTCAGTTTACAAAAAATAAATATTGAGAAAAAAATATGCAAATTACTGAGTTGAATGTGCCCTGAATCAATATTGGACTTTGTACTCTTCCTTGAAGTAAAAACACCAGTCAACTACGTCGCAAAAAAATTGATTTTTTTTTATAATTTTTTTTCCATGAATTCTAATAAGAATTCACAAGTTGAATCTTATTGTCCTTGGCTGGACCTTTACACGAGACTATGAATTACACAATTAATGGGACGAAGATAACACAGAAACTCAGTTCACAGCTGTAATTGAATGCGCAGACGCGAACTTTTACTCTCTTTATTCTCTCATTGACCCCCACATATCCTTTTTTTCGTTCACTATCAAACTTTTTTTTTTAATTGAAGTTTTAATGTTAAAATGAAATGGAATTTTTTTTTCCTATAATATTAATAATAATATTAGTCATTTTTTTTTTATTTTAACACATTTCTACTGTATTGTACAAACACACACAACACACACGTATTATCGAACGTTCTCGAATTGTGATAAATTTTTTGTGTTGAATAGACGTTGAATAGCACATGTAAATATGCGAAAAATGGCAGTAATTTATTGCAACATTAAATTTTCCAATTATAGAATTTTCATTTCATTGCAAGGAAAATTTAATGGAAAAAAAATTTTATATTGATCGAATTATTTGGCTTCATGAACTTTTTTTTATTCACCTTTTCTTTGTCTATGGATTTTTTTACTTTAAAGTTTTTTTTTTATCTTTTAATTTTAAAGAAATTTTTTGATCACAGTGTAATCAATTCAAATTCAAAATTCCTTAAAATTTTTAATAATCACACACAATCTCAAAATGCGTTTCTTCTTTTCTGTTTTAAAATAACGTATTATTTTCAGTTCAAGAATTTTTTTTCACTTTCAATTTATGTATTATACTGATTTTTTTTTTATCTTTTCTTCTTCTATTTTTTTTTTATTTAAAATATTTGAAGTTTTATCTTTGTTTTTTCACGTCTGAACACTTTCAACTCTGAAATGAAACTGAGCTCTCTTTTCTAAAATTTGTATTTTCTTTACATTTTATATGTGCTTAACATACGCAGTGGCGTACGTAAAGTTTATCAAGGAATTTTTTTTTGTTTTGGTCTGGAAATTTATATGAATTTTTAATAAACACAAAAATAGGCGATTTCTTATCAATATTTTATGTGAAATTGTGTTGAAATGGGTTAATGTAACAAAAATTTGATGGATGTGGAAAAAAACTAATTCAATGAAAGCTTATCAAGAAATTTTGTGATACAAATTCAGAGAGAAGAGAATTATGATAAAAATTTACCGGTGTACTTTATTCAGCAATTTAATCAGTGACATGAACCATTTAATTTAGTGAATGTATGAACCACTCTGAAAAAAAACATGTGTCTTAACCCATTGACAGACTGTGGTCGATTTCTTGCGCATATTTGTTGATCTGAAAATAATATGCGAGCATAGTGGTTTTTAATGTAATCCGTCAGTTTCAAGAAAATGGTCAAATTTTCAAAAATGGCTGAATTTTATAGAATAACGGAAATTTCAAAAATCGCACGAATTTTCTAAAATCGCGGAATTTTCGCAAATGGTAAAATTTATAGAAATGCGCTCTTTTATTTCGTTCACGATCAAATTTTATAATTTTTGATTGTGTTTCATCTTCGTACAAAATTTCTGTACGTATTGCTATGATTTTATACGACTTTTTTAGCCGGTTCCTCGATAAAATTTACCAAAAATCATCAAACTTACTTGCTTTTGAGGCGGAAAATATTTTAATTTATCCCTTTTCTATTCTGCGCTGTCAACTGTAAACCAGTGGGAGGACTCAGGCTTTGGAATATGATTGTACTGAAACCTATAAGGCATTTTGAACCAGCACTATGCGTGTATATGAATGGCCCGTACACTTATAAGATTGAGATTGCACACCCAGCGCGCCACTTGAAACCGATACTAAATTTTCATAAAATTTCATATTTCCCAGCCAACATCCAAAAAGAAGATCTAAAAAAAGAATTCTTTCAGAAAGGATTCTTTCAGAAACCGTTCTTTTTCCATTCTTTAAGTATTCTGTTGAGAATTCTTACTCAGAAAAAAATCAGAATACTATTTTCATTCTTGAAGTATGCTTTTTATAGAATTTAAAATGTCTGCCGTTTTTTGAAGTTTGGTAAAATTAACGAAAATTATGAAAGACAAATATTTTTTGTATATAGATTTTTTTTAGTAAATTTAAAAAAAAACAATTATATTTTAAATGTAAAAGCATTTTTATATAAGTTTAAAAAATTATGTAAAAAATTTTGGAAAAAAATTTTCCATTTTCCGAATTTTCCATGGAAATTTTTTCATTTTCTTCAAAATTTGTGAAGCCCATCTTGTTTTTAGGCCTTTAAGGTCCAACTTTACAGTAAATTTTAAATGGCACATAATTTTTGATGCATAAAAATACATTTTTCTTAATATTAAAAATAATGAACATAATAATAAATAATGTTCATAATTTTTAAATTTATTTTACAAAGTTGGTAAAAAATATTCTGAAATAATCTTTTTCATGCGTCATTCTCTAAGAGTTCTTTTAAAAAGATTCTTTTTAGAATTGCTTTAAAGAATTCTTTCAGAACAAATTAAGCGGGTCTTATCTCTCGAGAAGAATTCTTTTTCCCTTCTGAGCTCGGAAGTTGAAAGAAGAAAAAAAGAACTTCTTCGATTCTAAAAGGATTCTTTTGGAATACTTTTAGAAACAGAATGCTGGCTGGGTTTCTGCGTAAAATGCAACGTAATTTAAATTTCAAACTGACCTTGTCAATCGTAACGTTTTGTAAAAAAATTTTACGTATCCGTTCACTTTAGGTTAATACTCAATTTAACGTGACTTTACTGTACTATAAAACGATGTTTGTTTACTTGGTATCCCATGCCTTGAAAAATCATAATAAAGAAGTGAGAACACAGAGCAAGTGGATCTTGTTTCGCGAATATTCCTAACAAATTTAACTTAAAAATACAGGAATAAAATCAAAATTTCATTAAAATTCGTAATCATGACCGCAAATAGAGAGATATTTGATGGAGTTCTGCTTGGTTTAGCAGAAAAACATACTGGAGGAGTCCCTGATGTAAGTTCAATTTTTATTCGGCTACATTTAATATGAAATTTTGTTTGTCACGCAATTTCCGACCTAAATTTTACCTTTAATACATATTTGATTTTCACAGTTGTTGACGACTATTGCTGAGTTTTTGGCTCGTAAAACAGATTTTTTCACCGGTGCTGGCGAGGAAGCATGGAAAAAGGTAAGATCTCATTTAAAGAGAAACATGATTTATTTTGAGGTTAAGGTAAACAATTAACCCGGTCTTTTTTTTTGTAACCCCCAAAAGATGTTAATGGACATTTTCGAGCCCGTTGGAAAGAAATCACTCGAAGCACATAAAGAAAAGATGCTCAAAAAGGCACAAGCTGAATTGAAACGCAAAGAGGAGCAGGAAAAGAAAAAACCAAAGTTAGATGCAGACCAATCTGGAGTAACGGAATTGACAGAGGAGGAAGCAAATGCATTACAAAAGGAATTGGATGCCAAGAAGTGAGTGAAATTTAAATATAAAACTATTTTCATTCAAATTAATTGAATTTTATTGTCATAGAAATGCAACTGAAACTCCAGCACCACAACCAGCAAAGAAAAAGTCAGAGGCTGTAAAACCAGAAGCCGGTGAAGAACTATCCAAACCAATTGAAAAGACTGGAGATGAAGAGGATGACAAGGAAGTTGGCAAATTGATGCCAAATAAAGGAAATGGAGCGAATATGGAAAAATACTCATGGACACAAACCCTCCAAGAAGTCGAGGTAAGTCAGATTTTCCATTATTTTATCATTTCAAGGTCATGTGTCGATGGAATTTAAATTTTAAATTAAAAAAACGAGGCGTTTTAGAGATGATTTTATTGTTTTCTTGTATTTGATATCACAGTAAAAATAAATATTTTATTCGACACACTTTTTAAATTAAATTTAATACAATAATCATAAAATATTAGAGAAAAATACATTTTAAACGAGATTCCTAGAGTCACATAATCCTGCGTATTCCGAAAATTTGAAGTTTTTATGACATAAGTTGAACAATTCATTACAAAACTAGTTGTAGTTGGGCATTTCACGAGCACGCACTGAAAAAAAAATAAATTAAATTAAAATTAGAATTTATTTCCTCAAAATTTAACGAATGAGCGTCTTACTTTCCATGAAATACACTGCAAGTGAAATTCCAATCATGAAAAAAATACTCATAGTCACAATTAAGACTGTAATTTGATGCCCTCGATCACACAATCCACTTTTAGGGACTTTTGGTGGTCGGCCAATACCATTAACGACAGTAAAATGAGTTGAGCTTGCAATTGACATGGAATCAAAGTCTTTGCCATGATGTCGTCCCATCTTCGGCCTTAATGCATTTGATGGGATATCGATTGTAATTGTGTCAATATCTGGAACTCGCTTCAAATTGCTATCAAGTGTCTTCATGCCATTGCTCATTGTGATATTTGCGGCATATGAGCTTATTTCATTTCCATCCTCTTCTTTAATTAAGGGGTTTGTTGTCCTATTTTTGTTATGGTGAATACGTGCATGGTTTTCTAAATTAGCTGCTGTTAGTAAGAGGGAGCCGGATGAGGCGCTCTAATAAAAAATAAATGAAAAATTAAATTTTATTTTATAATACTGATTAAGTTAAATTTAATACTCACATGTGAACTATGATTACTGTCCGTTGAACCTTGAGATGACCTTGAACCACGTTTAAGACCCGATACCTTGCTTCGTTCCTGTGCATTATTATTTGAAGTCTCATCAAATCTCTCCCTCAGTTCATCCATTCTCGATTTAACGACATTCCCTTCCCTGGTTCGTCTTTGTTTTGGTATTTTTTCACTTTCACGTCGAATTTCATTAGAATGCACTGAATCTGATTTATTACTTTGCTGATATCCTCGATTTGTGTAACTCTTGGAATTGCGTGAATATATTTCGTCGAAGCTCGGTTGACGTCCCATCATTATATGGGGATGATGACAGCTGGTGCTACTATTTTTACGACTACCACTATGCGAACTATTTCCACCTACGGACGAGGATGAGGTTGAATTTGATCCTAGTGATGCTCGAGGTATGTGCCACGATTCTGCCATCTAAGAGAAAATACAAAAAAATGAAGGAAAAAAATTATTCTCATGATTTCTTATTCAAACACCTGTTTATTTGAATTTATTACAAAAAATTGAAAAAAATGTTCTAGAATTAACGTAAAATAAAAAAGGATTAAAAAAAAATCGTATCAAATTAACAACAAAAAAAAAAACTAGTTTTTCTGTATCAACATTCTTTCAAAGGTCTTCTAATAAAACGTGATTTATTGTGTATTAAAATTCAGTGACGGATTTTCGTGTGATGTGATGAGAGTTCATTAATCTCATAACGTGAGATAAAAAAGCTGTTAAAAATACATGAATCGAGCCCATTTTCTCACACACATCACTGGAACACTCCAATTTCAATATTAAATCGATTTAAATCAAAATATTCAAAGTGAAATAGTTTTAATAAAAATTCTAATAAAAAATTTTAATGAAAAAAATAACTGATAACGACTCATTTTGCTCCAAATTTTTATTGAAATTGAATTTTTTTTTGTGAAAATAAATTAATTTTAACTTCCATTAACCAGTTTTTTTTCTTTTTAGGCGCCTTAGTGAAAAAAAATTAACAAGTTTTTTTTTTTTATTAAATTCGGACTACGTGAATTTTTGAGGATTTCATGTTAAAATTAAGCTTAAATTTGACTCATTTAAAATTTTATTTTTATTTATTTTTTATTTTGAAAGGAGAAGACCGGTTAATTTTAATAATCAACAACAACAACAATAACGAGAAAAAAAATTAAATAAAATTATCACATTACCGGTGTCTCTCTAAATATTCATAAGAATTTTTTGTATTAATTTTGTACTACTCTGTGCTATCTCTTGATATCAAATTTTGACAAAATTACGTCATAAGATATCAGTTTTTTGAAAAAAATGTTGTGTTAAATTTGAATTGGAAGATTTCGAATAATGTGAGCATGATATGAGACGGATGTTTTTTGAAAATGATTGTGATTTGACATTTGAACTTTATTTTTAACGTTTTTTAAATGCATTTTAAGAATGTTAAATTTAAAAGCCACAGATTTCCAGGATATCAGAATCAGAAAACGACTGAAAGTGATCAAAATCGGTCGTTTAACGGTCAAAAACATTTGAATTCCTTTCAAAATCGATAAAGTGCGACTTTGTTTTGGGCTTTTTGAAGCCTTAAAAAATAAATCTAAAGACAAACAAGAAAAAAAATCGATTTCATTGAAAGAAACTTCTCATTTCATGTCATGCCATCACACCCATTTAACATTCAATTACCTTATCATCACACATTTATTACTCAATTCCAAAAGAATTCTTATTCAAACATGACAAAAATCATTTAAGCCGATATTTTTTTTAATATTATTTTAATAAACATTTTACACTTGAATAGAATTTTACACACAACACATTCATAAAAATCTTCTTCCTGGTGTTTCATCAAAAGTTTATCTACCCGATTACAAATTAATAGGAAATTTTTTTATTGTATATTGATTGCCTGTTAATGATTCTTTATCTTTATTCAATTATTATTAATATTATTTTTTTTTTTCATTATGATCATTTAAAGAATAATGGATCGTTAACATATCAATAAATGATCAATGAAACGGATTCACTCGTGCTAATGATCCTCTAATGATTGAATTTAAAAGGAATTATTATTAAAAAAAAATAATTTGACAATGAAATTCAATCAAAACAAAAAAAAATTAACGTTACCCTAAACGTTAAAATTATTATTATTTATGATATGAGCATTCAATCAATAATAGATTTGGGTGTCACACTTTGATACCTTGTTTGTAAATTTTTAGCGTAAGATTGAAAATAAAAAAAAATTGAATAGTAAAGTCTGGTTCTAAATTCAAATAAAAATAGTAAAAAAAAATTATAAAAATAAACAAAGAACAAGAATTTTTTGATTAAAACAAGATTTTTTTTTTACTATTCACATAAAAATTGAAGTTCAACTGGTTTCAGTTTGAGATTAAAGGTGAAACAAGTTCACTAGAAAAAGTGTGAATTTGTAAATTTATCGTGTTTTGATTGTAATTTTATCATAATTCATGGAAATGATTCTCATCTTATCTCACTTTTGATTGATATGATAATTTCATTTAAAAATAATAAGAAGAATTGGATTGAATTTCATTCAATGAAATGATTATTGGTGAGAAATTTTTATGGAATGTATATTTTTAATGCATTTCGTAAGAAAAAATGCACTGTTACGGACGTTTTGTGATCTGTCACTCCGTATTTCTGACATTGATTTCTATCCATTGCTCCGGAATGGTCAATCAGAGTGAGATTGTTTTCTTTGTAGGATAGAAGAGCTTAAAAGGATTTGTCAAAACTCATGGATTGGACTCCTGTGCCTCCGACGCCTATAAACGGTTAAGAGCCCAAAATTTTCTTCGATGACAGTTTTTTTCAAAATGGCGGATTTGGTCATTGATACCGATTAAGTAGACAAGTCAAAATTACCCGTCAGACTGACAGCTGTCGAAACAATCACCAGTGAGCACGTGGAAACCAAAGTGAGAAGACGACATAGCAAAAATATTTAAATTAAATTTAAAATCCTAACAAAAATTTCGATTAGTGACAAAATTAGGACACTTACAAGATTAACAGGATAAATTTGTGACAACCATGGAAATCAAAATCAAGAAATTTCTAATATTTTCTGCAAGATCAAAGTCATTGATATTCATAAAAATACATGAATCAAAATTTCACCCAAAATTTATGCCAAGAAAATAACTACCCTAAACGAGTAGATGAACTACTAAACTTGACTAAGGAGCAAATTAGGTGGACCATCGGAATATTTACTGGACATGGTAAATTCAGATATCATCTAAAGAAAATTAAAATGAGAGATGACGACATATGCAGATACTGTCTAGAGGATCAAGAAACTGTTGAGCATTTATTGTGTCACTGTAACGTACTTATTCACAAAAGGAAACAAATCCTTAAGGAATTCTACCTAAATCCACCTGACATTGATGGATATAAGTTATCAAAAATTTATGAGTTTCTAGACGAAATTGGAATAGTGAATGAAACTGATTAGATGAAGTTGTGAGCCTAGTAGCTTAAAACCCTTGGGCATTCCTCGATTTATATCGAGGTGACCACAATAGGACTCTTTGAGACCGCAATGGTGCCCTTGTAAAATCTAACCTAACCTAATCTAAATTGAAAGTCAAATTTGAATTGGAAACTTCAAATACCATGGTCTTCTTTTTGATGAGAAACTTGAAGCTCATTGTGGGTCCATGATTGAATTAGACTCTAGTGACTTAAGAAACGAACTCTCAATCTCAATTTTTTAAGTCATTCGATTTCTTAAGATAAAAAATTTATGCAACACAAAAAAAGAGTCAATAATCTAATTAAATTAACTTCAAATGATTCATCACATTATTTTTAACTTTAAAAGGGCAATAATTTTCTTAAAAAGACAATCAAAGGCTAATAAATTACTATAAACTTTTTTTTTCTTCTCAATACACACAAGGTCGTTTGTCTACCCACCTTTTTATTTTTTTCTCAATTTAATAGTATCACTATTTTTATTATTATTAATAACAGAACAAGAAAAATGAGTTTTTTTCTCATATTATAATAATTCGTTCTGTTTTGATTGCAGTTTATTCATTTTTTTTTTGCTTAATTTGATATTAACAAAATTCTTGATCAAAATCAAAAATTAATTTCAAGAGCATAAACATAAAAAAAATATGAAGTTATCACAACATAAAATCAATAATAAAAAGTAATCTAGTTTCGAGAAACATTAAAGTAAAAGAGACGACGAAAGAAAGGGAAAGGAGGAAATATCGTATCATTATCATGCCCTGTTTTAAATTAAAATTTTGTTTCAATGTCTTGTAAAATTATAAAAAATTGATATTATTAAACTGTTTAACAATACACAATTATTCGTCCTTCTTACATGCACTCATTAATTTAATTTTATTTAAAATTTTATCACATACCATTTTTGTTTAGTGTAAGATTTTTTCCTTGAAATTGATGAACTTTTTGAATATAATTTAATGAATTTTTTTGTTCTAAATTTTTATTTGATTATTATTTTTATGATGCTAAACTGGATTTTGTTGTTATTTTTAATTTCAAATTCTCGTGTTGAATCTTGTTTAGTGGCTCCAAATTAAATCACTCCAAAACAACATTTTAATGTTAATTTATTTTTCTTCCTAATTCTAATTTTAACTGAATTTTGATTGTTTTTAATTTTATTTGAAAAAATTGCAATGTGACAAGTTGCCTTTTTTCAATGAAATTTCAATTGATGTCCTTCTTCAAACGAAATTTTGACGTTTTTTGTTTGAATTTTAACAGTCTTTTTGTAATCAGGTCTCTCTCCAATAAAATTTTACTGTCCTACTTCAATGTTCTTCTAACTTATTTTTCACTTTTAATTTTATTTTGGATTTGACAATAAGTTAGTTTCAATAAATGACGTTTTTTTTTTTGTTTCTTTTAAATGGTAGAACACTTAAAAATTTTGTTTATAAATATTTTTTTTAAAATCAATAAATAATTATTAAAATAGCTCAAAGCGCATTCAATTCACTTGATTCTAATTTAAAATTGGTTTTAATTGAATTTAAATTTAGAGCAGACCTTTACATTACAAGTGTTTAAGAAAGACTGGTCAAAATTTTGCAATATTTCAACATATAATATTATAATATTAACTAATATGTTTGAGCTCTTTATCTCCGGTCTCACGTACAAATGCATACATACATATACAGGAACATGCTGTAATTTAACCAGTTCTTCTGTTTCTCTCGCAATTTATTCATACACTCACTTATGTAGCTTATTTTACGGTTGTAGCTTAATTATAGCTGTGTGTTGAAGTGTGTATTAAATTTAGAATTTTATTGAGAAAAAACCGCGAGTTTTTTTGCTTGCTTTCAATAGATTGAAGTTTCTATGGTATGTTATATAGATGATACAGAATTTATCTCCGGTTCAACACCTTACAATATACAATTGAATTCTGAAAAATATGTAGGTTTATGGGGTTCGCACTAAGAATTTTTACGTCATCATTCAAATCTTCACCTGTAACGTTTTTTTTATTGTTGTCAACGTTATCTTTTCATCTTCTTTTATTAATATAAAAAATATAAAAATCCTAAACGAATCATGGTATTTAAAAGAAATCGAAGAAGAAAAGATGATTGACAAAAATAATTTCTAAGAAATCGAGTCAATCGGATTTTTCTGTTATTTTATTTTTAATAATAAGACGATGATGAATCAGATAAAATCCTTTCAAAGTTAGCATAAAAAAAAGTTGTTTTTCAAGAATAATAATAATCCAATTTAAATGTATGTACTTCCGTTGTTGTAACTGATATTCGTTTAATTTTGCATTAATTTGAACCAGGGATGCAGTAATGGTTCGTTGAATCGATTAACAATTCATTAAATTTATGATATGGTTTTTTTGTGTGTCTGTCTGTTAATTTACATCACTGACCTGATCCAATCTTAGGACAATCAACTTGTGCTATATATGAATATTATAAAAAAAAAACATCTTACAAGAAGTAATCATAATAAAAAGCAAGCAACCGAAAAAAAAACTTACAGTCATTAATTTTAATATTAAACCGACAAATAGGTTAAAATGAAGTTATTAAGCAATGAAGCTCAATACGTGTTTTGAGTGGATTTGTAAGTAGTGCTGATTAAGCTGGTTTGTTAAGGCAGGTTGAGCACATCAGTCTCATTGGGCTCTGTGACATTTTCCATGATTTCATTGAAACTTAACTCTAATTAAAGGATCTCTGGTATCCTGTATAACGCTTTAATATCATGAAAATTCTCCTAAAGCCCACCATAAGAACTTTTCGGCATCCTATGACTTTATCGATATACTGTTATAACAAATAAGGATCAGAAGAGCTCTTTTCATTTAAGCTAGTAGTATTATGATCTGAGGTAGATGACTTTTGACCAAGCATAATGTCAATTATACTCTCTTCGTCTAGTAGGTTCTATTTGAGAACAAATTGATATTATCCGAGAAAGCTTATTAAAACATCATGGAAAAAGACTCTGCAATCATGTTGAACGTTTTCTATGATTTCAAATGCATTTTTTTTTTCTTAGACGATCATAAGAACTTCTTTTAAATGGACTGATCTGAGATAGATGACGTCTGACCAATCAATATTTAGTCATTTCGTTGGTTCCACTTGAGCTTAAGAGAATTTTTCCCAAGAAAGCTCTTATCGATCAGATTTTAATGAAAGCGTCTCTAGTGTTCTGTCCTGTAATAGCTTAAAAAATATCAAAAACTCATTTTTTTTTTAAATATAAACTCCCAAATAACTGGTTTCATCGTCGCCTGTTAACTTCCCCTTACATGAATTTTACCATTACCTCAAGCATCGTTACAGGAAAAAAAAATCATTTCATTTTTAATTAAACTTGAACCTGAAACCAGATCAAAATCAAAACCAAACCCGGTAATACATAAAAATTTGCTCTTATTATTATTTCAATATCAATGTAATTGTCTCTCCAAAGTCTGTGTATGTGCAAAAATTTCATGCAAATTATTAATTTAATCTATTTTTTTTATTTCTCAATTTTTTTTTAAAGCAATTATATCATATATTCATTTGCCTCAAACTATTTGTTTTATTTTTATTTTTTGCACTCAACTTTTTTTTTATGACACATGTTATAACGTGGAACTAAATATAGAAATTTTTAAAACAGCAATTTAATAAGGGTACAAATAACCTTGATTCTGTTACATTTAACATATCGTACAGTTTGCTGTTAAGTAACGCGAGTCAAATGGAATTACGGAACTCTTGTTAGAAGATTAATAATAAAATAAAAGTTACTTTATTTTAAATATTGTGATCCGTGTGTGGTTGGGACTTAAATACAAAAAATAAAAAATGTGTAACTCGATTGTCACAGCTAATCATCGCCTTTAGATGATTCTCCGTATTTGTTCTTAATTCCCTTGTATAAGAAGCGGAAAAAATAAATATAAATTGCACGCGATTATCATGTCAAACAAGTTAAATATGTTAAAGATTAATGATAATATAAGGAAAAAATTGTAATTCCTGTCGATTATTACACCAATTTAACAAACAAAAGACATTTATTTTAATGGTTAACTATTTGTTTTAATTGATATGTGACTTATATTATCATATTTTTTTATTTGCAAATCATCTGTGAATTGGTCAATTATATAATTAGAATTGAAATAAATAAATCATGAAGTAATTTTTTTTATCACAATTTTTGTTTGATATGTGTAAGGAAAAGGAAACACGTGTAACCACTAGGATTGAAATTGAATTGATAAAATTATATAACAATTAGCACTGCACTGATTATTGATTTATATTAACATTTTATGAATAATGGTCATAAAATTACCTGACATAAAAAAACGATTAAAACCGCGACAATTAAATTAAAACATAAATCAATCAATATTAAATTTTATCGCTAGATTGTGATTTGTATCAAAAATTCGATTTATCGCAGTTACATTGAGCGACATTGAAATTAGCGCGCGATGACGTTTAATGTCATTGAACTGTCAAAACCATTGATGATCTGTTTGAGAGATTGTTTATTTAAAATCTGTTTTTTAGTCCTAAAAATTGATGCTTATGTCAGCTATGAACAGATGTGTCAAACGTATGACTTGGAGTCTACTTTCATCGTAGGACAACTGTCAACTATGGCGTCTCAATGAAAGTTACTCGTTATCTAGATTGTATAGTCGATCATAAAGATGAAATGTGCTAACGTATACTTAACAGGTTCCGAAACAAAAATTGACATATTCAACTTAAATCTGACTACCATGAAAAGGCCATAGCTTAATCCTGTCATTTCAAGCAGCCATCACTTTTTCTGACCTAACACTGAAATTTAGTACCCGAAAAAATGAAGCCAAAATGAGAATTAAACCGTAAAATCTCGTATGAAGACGATAAAATCAGAATCGTAACTAAGTTCTGTTTCATTACAATGTTGAGCGCCATCTTTGATAAAATCATCAAACTGCGGATCTGTAAAATCCGCGTAACACTGCGCCATATTCAAATTTAGTGCATTAACCACAACTTTTCAATAATTGATTGTATCACATTGTCTCATAGTAACACTCAGAATAATCAGCATAACAAAGGATGAAACATTAAAATATTCTTAATGATATTCTACCTTTTTTTGTAGCATCGCGTTTTGAATTACATAACCATAAATGAATAAATTAAATAACAATAATTGATTAGATCTCATCAATATTATGATGAGGAGAATGGAATTTATTTGATTTTAATATGATTTAATTCTAAAATAATCTTCATTATATTTTTTGTCGTTACATCTCAATTTGATTGATATGTGAGAATTTTCGTACAATTATTTTTAAATTGATTACATTTAAATTGTCATTACATGTTCAAAACATTTAAAGCACCTCAAGTGAGCCCTAACAACAATCATGCGGAATTAAATCAAACTCATAACGATGATTAATTTACCTTCATCACTCATAATGTCATATAAAAAAAAAATCTTTAAAGTCACTGTGCCTTACTTAATTCAAATCTTTACGTCATTAAATTTTAATTTACTCTAAACCGCAATTTAACATAACATAACACATGTTCATGCGTGAAACATCACGGAACATTGTCTATTCAATTTATTCTTTTAATTTAATAAATAGTTGAATTTAATGTACAATAAAAAAATGTTATGACTAAGAATTAAAAAAAAAACTGAACATGTCCGGGATTAAAATAAAAACACCTACTAAGAACCGTAAAAGTGACTTTCTTTTAATTTAAATTTAAATTCAAATGTTAACCAGTTGGTAGCTTGAATTTTAACTAAGAACATTCATAAATAGAATTTTAAGTAGAATTCAGTTAATTTTCTACCTACATCAGTAAAATTTTAATATTCTCATTATTGCCATCTCTCGTCATGACCATTTTTTGATGATAAATGCATACACGATGAATATTTCACTTGTATCTTAACGACTTCTATAAATGGATAATTATCGTGTTTAGTCTTGTAATTTTTTTTTGATTATATTTTTTATGGAATTTTTATTTTATTTTTGTCGTTAAGAGAATTGCAATTCAATTTCATGTGTAATGTTTATGACATTTTGTTGAAGTGTTTGTGCAAAAATTACTTCAATGAAATTTTGTAAAAAAACATAACACTTTACAAAAATAATTCAAAAATGAGGAAATTCTCGTGTTTTTTAAAGTGTACTAAACTAACATCAAATTATGTGTGGAATGCTTTGAAATTTATTTACAAATAATTGCAATTTCAAGGTTGCTCTCAATTCAAGTGGTAGTTAAATGGTCAAATATTTGTATGATAAAATTTGATAGTTGTAAACATTTGTAGAGTTTTGGATGGTACATTGCTAGCCAATGAAACGGCGTGGTCGAGCCCTAGGAGACGGTTATTGGTGAATATTTGCAAATGTACGGTGCAGGGATCAGAATATTGAACTATCAAGTTTAAGATAGACACTTCGATTCTCGCTTCGGCCATGAAACTTTACAAACACAGAAGTTTGTTTCCGGCTACTCAATTTAAGTTAAAGGCTAGATAAAGGTGGCGACTGCTTAGGATGACAGGATTAAAGCTAAGGCCCTTTGATGTATTACCGAGTAAGCATGATATGCATTATCTGTGTGTTTTTTTCATAAGACTTGCCAATGACAATGGATCCTTGAAGGTATGTCTTTTATCTTCATGAAACTTAAATCTATTAATCTATATAATGCAAATTATTTTGATAATGATTTACTTTATCGACTTATTCTAAAGACCTATGTCCTTTTGTGTGTACACTGTACAGATAGTGGAGTATCTTGCTACGTTACGATAGTATCAAATTTTTCTGCGCCATACAAATTGATACCAGCTTGTGATCAACCTCCAAATAGGAGAAAATAGTATGCAGTACTAATGATTGTCCGCTCTGAGTATCGAACCCAAGCCATTCAGTTGCAAAGCGAATGCCTTGTAGGGAGCTCAGAATCTAACCTTATGCTATCTAAACATCGACCAACCCCATTTCAATTCAATTCAATTCAACAAATTCTCACAACACGTGTAAATTCTTTAATGATATTTTTTTTCTACTAATTACATTTCATGTATCAAAGTAAACATACGAATTTTATTTAACTTAACTTTTATTTTTTTTATTTTAAAACTGAAGTGCATTCCATTAGATTTTTTTTGCCTCAACTTAATTGTAAGCAATACCATGACGTAAATCGTAAATCTATTGATAAATTATGTCGTTATTTAACTTGTAAACACGTAAAGCACACCAAATAGTATTTTTTTTTATATTATTCTAAAAATATTTAACATAGAAATTATTTACGGTGCTAATCATTGAAAATAGATTTACAACCGCGTGCCATTCTCATATTAATACCTTTTATTACCCTTTTGTTTGTACATTTTTGTACAAATTTATTAGAGGAACGTAATGTGTGTTATTTTGTTTGAAAACATACATTTACAAGAGAAAAAAAAATACAAGTCAAATATTTACATAGAGACTAGACATTGTCTACAAATTCATATAATTTGATTGATTGTTTCTTAATAAATTTTTATTGAATTATTTTTTTTTCATATTTATTATTGATCATTGTTATGATTGAGAATTTTTTTTGTTCGCTCATTTTATTTTATAACCGAAATCCAGCTAAGCTTAACATACAAATTTTTATACTTAATTATAATGAAATACATTGTTATTGTGACTACGTGACACAAAAGACATAATCGGATTTGATGCAATCTGATTTTGAGGTTAGGATTATGTTTGGAATTGATCAAAGAGTTTGAAACTTCCTTAATTAACGGTAAATCAAAAAGGACAAGTAATTTTAAATCCATAACTGTAATCATTACAAGCAGACGTCATCAACTTGCTTTGTTCCATTTTCATACATATAAAAAAAAATATGAGTAATATTGTGAAATAGCATAGATTTTTATTTTAATATTAATCCATTAATATTAAATCGACCTTGATAATGAAACGGTTACTGGTTTACTTGGGCATCACACGGTATTGAATGAGATAAAAAAAAATGAATTTTATTACTCTAGTTATTTAATATGGACGTGTATGAAATGTAGTGATATTCACACACACTTGTCTTAACTTGTCTCATGAAGATTCAGATTAAAGAAAAAAATGTAATAAGTAAATAAATATTTATAAAAGAATTGATGTATGAAATTAATTTTAAAATAATAAAATGGAGAAGCGATAACTTTGGATGAAAATCGTGAGTGCATTTCAATGAAATTTGAGTATTTCGACTTTATTTAAATGAAATATTGTCAGAGAACAGATATGACTGGATTTTGTCTCTAAATTGAAAGATAAGTCCAGATCAGATCAGATTCGTAGGACGGCTATTAACCCTACACTAAATATTTATATAAATCAAAAAACTAAAAACAGTTCCTCAAAAAAATTAAGGTCGAGTAAGGCTCCTGTGCCTTAAATGAAAACCTTAAGACAGACCCGAGGCCAAGCAACCGTTATCAAAACGTTAATGAGCATTAACTCAGCTTACAAACAGGATCCTGAAGATTAAAAATAAAAAAAAATTATCACATTTTGATCCAAATCGAATCAACACTCGAATCCGATTCATTCCAGTAATTTCAACGATATTTTAATGTAACAGATTCTCATTTAATGAAGATTTTTTTTACATTGTTATCTATAATCTGTAAGAAAAACAAAATCCAATAATGATGATGATCTCATAAAAACAATAAGGATTATTATTCTTCTTTTTATTATTAATACAAAAATAATAATAAAAAAACCTCATCATATCTAAAGGGGAGAAAAAAAAATTACAAATGGTGATGACCTGTAACGAATAATTTGCCGGTTAGATGGTTAATGTTGTTTTTTTTTTCTTTCTCATACATATTTTGTATGAATTTTAATGTAAATCATTTGATTTATTCATTTCATTAATATTTAAAAAAAATAAAAAAATGTAAATCAAAATAGATTGCTAGTAAGTAAGAGATTCCGGATTTAGAATTTTAATGTAACCATAATAATAATGTAAAAAATGTAAGTTAAATATTGGTTTACTTTTTTTTTGTTGTTATAATTTTTTATTACTCTTTTTAAGTGAATCATGATTCAGGGATCAAACGGTATAAGCTATAATTTTAAATGTCTGTACGTTTTACATTTTTTGTATTCATATGATGAGGATTGAAGACAAAAATACATTTTAATTTTATTTTTAGAATAATTTTTTGTCGGCATATGAGTGTTGTTGCTAAAAATAACTTCACGAATAAGTAGGGTGACCGTTACAAGTGAAATTCCAATTTTTCATCTCAATTTCAGGGTAATTTTACTTAAATGAATTTTTTTGTAACGGATTCCCGACAAAATTTAATATGAATTTAAGATTTATGTAATTTCAGCGTCCTATGCAATTCAAATCGTGACCTGCTAGAGCCAATTTTCGTTTTTATTTCATGTTTTTCTTGTTTATCTTAAATTCTATTCATCGTTCTTTAAAATTCATTTCATTACGTGTTCTTTGTTTACTCTTTCATTTCAACCAGTTGAAAACCAGTTGCATTTAAGTGTCGATCACATTGTTTTTGTGTATCAGAATTTTACAGCGAAAATGTGTGCGAAAAAAAAGATAAATAAACAACAAATCTAGACGATATAATTTTTTTTTATGTTCTTCTTATTAAGAATCTTAATAAAATTAAGTGAAACATGAAAAAAAACATATGACTTGAGGATAAGGCAACGAACCCGGACCTAAATTTGTTTTTAAATGTCTCTTTTTTGTTTTAATTTCAATCTGCTAAGATTCCATGAAAGAATTTGAGAGAAATTTTGATTGAATAAAAAGAGCGAAAAGGAATATCAAAATGAAATTGCAAATCATTTCATTGGACGGATACTGAATTTAAATTGATATGATATGATAAAAAATTCGTTAAGATGATGTCAGGTTAGATAAAAATAAAAATCACCGATAATTTTTTTCCTTGATTTCATTAAAAACAGATTTGAAGCTAAAAATAAATTAAGCGGTTAATTTATTTATAAATAAATTTAAAAGATAAGGGGGAATTCCCTATTTTGTTCGTCATTGATGACCACAGAATTGAATTTCACTCTAAAATTATGACGTTGCTATGAAATGGTTACAATAAAAAGATGAATAATCAGAAATATTGATGAGCTTTCCAGCTGCCTCAAGAGCAGGGGCGGATTGAAAATTATTAACCGTATGGCAATGTACTTTTTAGAACGAATGAAGAGAAAATTGGACGAAAATACAAAATTGGCAATATACAAAACGCTTATTCAACCGCATATTGACTATTGTGCAACAATTATTCTGATGGCTAATGAAGGTGAGTTAAGGGAGATCCAAAAAATGTGCAATAGAGCTTATAGAAGTATATTACTAGCTGACAGACTTGATAATGTGGACCAAATGTTGAATAAATTAGAATTATTAGATGTTAAGCAGAGAATTTATTATAATACATTAGTGTTTGTTTCTAAAATGGAAAAAAATATGTTGCCCAATTACTTGTCTAGAAATTTGAATTATGTGTGTGACGTCCAACCTTATATGTTGAGAAACAATAATAACTATAGACTTCCATCAAACCGATCCACTTTTGGGCAAAATTCACTATTTTATAAAGGCATAAATTTTTATAAAAAATGAAAAATGAGACAAGTGTCGGTGATCTCTTCATCTCACATATGTTTAAGCCTCAGGGCGACGATCACTTTGCAAGGCTCCAAAAGGCTCTCTAAATGATAAAGCTTCAATCTTAGCCTAAGGATAGACCTGAGCCTTTATACATTCATCCAAGAGCAATCGCATCCTAATTCGACCAGAATAATTATTTAGCCCGAAAATGATACATTTGACATGAAAAATTCTTTTGCGTTTCCCTGACTCAGGCCCATGCCAATCATATGACAAACGATGCCTAAAGCACTGGCCTTTGATAATTCATGTGTCACGTCCCCTGTAAGCCACTTTCAAAAAGTTCACAGTTCAACAATTGACAAACAATCATTTATACACATAAATTTAACATATAACCACATTATTTAATTAGCATCTTGTCAAGAGCTTAAAAAAATTAATTAACTTTTTGGGTAAAATAAGGAAGTAATTTTGAATTGTTTAAATAATAAGCTATCATCATATGATGATTAATTAATTATTATTTATATAAAAATTTAAGACATGTGATAAACCAAAATAAACAAACAAACAAGAGAGACGACGCCAAATTTTTTATGTAATATTTTTTATTTAATTTTTTTTGATGAAGTGTGGCGATAAGTTCATCATAATTCTTGAGTTTTATTCTATTCCATTCTAAAAAGCACTTGAGAGTAAATTCTTAGTAATTCTTTGAATTTAATGTGATTTCCTTATTATTTTTATTATGACTTTACTCATTCATTCACTCATTCATATTTATATTCAATGGTCTTTTTTATAAATTTTTTACAAATTAATTAAGGAAAAGGGTTGAAGATTTAAAAATAAAAATAAAGATTAGAGATTGATGACTTGTCATAATAATAGTAATAATAGTCTAACAGTAAGGTATTTAATGGAACATTGATTTTAATCTTGTATTTAATTTAATACTTTTTTGTCGTCATCATTGTGTTTCAACGTGCTTTTTGATTATTCATGCATTCCAAGTAGTCTTAAGTAGTCTTATCTGGTTTGTAACATAAATGGAGCAAATCATGTATCGTGAATTTAATTGTGGTAAACTTTGAATGCATTGAGGAAGTAATTTTACTTAATTGAAATATTATTATTATTATTTTAATTTAAGATTTTTTATTTTTAATTGCAGTTAAGAAAATATGAGTAATTAAGATGGTTATGTTGAATATATTTGTGAGATTTGATTCTAGGGACGTGAAATGTCATCAAATTGGGTTAAATTTTATTTGAGGTGATCTCAGGTCAGGAAGATGACTCTTTTTGAATTGAAATTTGTGAAAAATTGTCTGAAAATGAATTAACATCCCTCCTGTCTTCAGTTGAAAGCTTAGTTCGGTTTTAGGGGGCTCAAAATTTGAAAAGGTAGAGTACTTTAAATTTTCTGTATGAACATACTCAGATGACAGTGTCTTGTAGAATTGAAGCACTAGTCAAATGAAAAAATTAACGGCTAAAAATTTATTTTATAAAGTTACAGGAACTAAAAAGTCCTTAGACAGCATAAAGGTTAAAGAGGACTACAATCAGGCCCATTGAGCATGCTCGTCTTCAAAAGTGACAAAATTTTCATGGCCGAAGCGAGTTTGAACCTGAAAATGTTATAGATGAAAGTCCACGACACTTTTCGATGCCCTATTTAGACTTTAATTTGAACACCAGCGATGAGCAAGTCCATCACCCCCAGCTTTTTATTAAATTTAGAAGACATATTATGAGATAACCTCTAAGTATCTTCAGGAAAGTTGTAGCTTCACAAAATTTTTGATATTTTTGCATTTTTAGAATTCATAGAGTCTTCTAGATAGTCTGAGAGCTAAAGTCATATAAAAATTGACAAAAAGACCGGGTACATTCACTGACACTCAAAATCCAACAGAAATTCACATCACAGCTGTTACATGCCCAATTAACATAAAATTAAACATTAAAATCAAGTTCAAGACAATTCACAGTGACGTAGGTCATTTACACACTCTGTCAAGATCATTCCGGAAGATAAAAATGTATAACAAAACGAAAATTAAACACAGTAGCTCATGTTAAACGCATGTTAAGAGAGTTGACTAGTTCACACTGCGATATAATTCATTGTCTCATTAACATACCGCTGACTGTTTTTTTCCATTTCATAAAATTAATAGTTCAATAATTCAAAAAGTGATTACAAAAAAATGGATGAAGAATCGCCAGTCATTCAATAATTTAATAATAATGATGAATTATCTCATAAATGATTTACTTGAATGTGTAATTACATGAATAAAATAAAATAAAATCAAGTGCTAATTATTATTACCACCACTTATTAGAGTTTTTTTTTCAATTGTAGATAAATAAAAATTCTATTCAAATAATGATATGAGACAAGAAAAAAAAATTATACAATCAACAATTGATATTACTTGGTCATTCTTTGTTTGATTTGTGGCATGAGTTGCATAACAATAATTTTTAATGTAAAATAAAAAAAATTAATAGAAAAATAATAGAAAATATCTTGGAGAATGCGACACGTGAACCAAAGTCGTGTCTAACGATCTGAAACATGGTCGATATTGAAATTAAATGAAAATTAAAATCACATAAGAAAATTCTTTGGAATTTGCCATTTAACTTGACACGAGATCGCCATATTCTAGACTTGGCTCGTTATTTTCGTGTCAAATCAAGTTACATAAGTTAACTAATAAAATATTTTAAATTTAAATTTAAAATTGAATTCTTTCACAACTTAATTTAGTTTAATTAGAAAAAACACACACACACTTTTGTCCAAGAAAATAATTTGATTTTTATTGAAATAATAAATTTTTAGCTAAATTACGATGATCATGCCATATTAAATTCCATATCACAGACAATAATAAAATGTATAAAATTGCATAAAATTATGTCAAGGTCGTTTGATTTTCTGTGTTTACTTTTGTATATGATAAGTTTTTTTTTCGTTGTGCTAAATTATTACAAGTATTCACCTTATTCAATGTAATGGATGTGAATTTTTATTGTTATTGTTTCTAACTCTTTAACTTTTAATTAATTTATTAAATTTTTTTTTTGTTTTGTATTTTTTTTCTTTGAATTTTAAATTAATTTATTTTTGTTTTTTTCAATGAATATTTAACGGTTTTTTTATTTTAAATTAATTCTGTCTCAAGTTGAATGATTTCGCAATTTCTCATTTTAAATGAAATTTTTATGATGGATTAAATTTTAACGTGTATGAGATTGAAATTAGGCAATGTGAACGTTGAAGTAAGCGCATTTCCGTATATTGAATGTCAGTGAATCAAATGTCAAATTGATTTTGAATGTTTGCCTTATTTCTGAAGTTTTAGAGCAATTTATGAAGGTATGCAATGAACATTACATTTAATAAAATTGTGTTTTTTATTAGAAGGACGAATAAAAAATTAATAAATTGAACAAATGAAGTCACTTTTAACGAAAAATTGCAGTTTCAGTCGACCATGAGACTGACGGACAATCAAAGCCCTCCCAAAAGGCGCATATTTCTGTTAAAATTCGATTTCAACATTTAAAAAAGGGACAAGTGAGACCACTTTTGACGAAAAATTTCATTTTCAGACGACCATTAGACTGACGGACAATCAAAGCCCTCCCAAAAGGCGCATATTTCTGTTGAAATTCAATTTCAAAATTCTTTTAAAATTAAAAATAGATTCCACCTGACCAATTTAGCATTTTGCTTCTTCTTTTTTTCTAATAAATTTTAAAAATAAATCCATTAAATTAAATTAAACAAGTTTCTATCAAAGGAAAACATCAAAAAAAACAGCTTGACCTATTAAATGTTCTTTTTTATGTGTCTAGTATGGCGTCTCTTATTTTCTCTGCCTCTCATTATTGTTCGCATTAATTTATTAAAAAAAAGTTAGCACTAATAAGTTTTATTTTAGATTCCATTTGAAATGAGCAATAACTCATTGATTGTTAACTAAACCGAATTTTGTACTTCCTTCTTTTAAGGCTCTTTGTTCGTCATTTAAATAAAAGTAAATTTATGGTCTATTAGAATGTTTCTCTGATCACGATTTAAGATTAATTAATGGTTTTATTTGTTTAAATTAATAATGAAAAGGAAAAAAAATGGATTTACCGAACAAAAAATTGATTTTAGATTCGAATTTGTCTTAAATTTACATGTTCCTTTCATTTCATTTCATTTTTTCATCATTTTCATTTCATTTAATTTCATTTCACATTAAAATTTAGCATACTGAAAATATCGCGAATGAATCTGAGCCAAAAATAGAGGAAAGTGATGCAGAGCCACACAATGGCGAGGAGAACCACAATGACGAGGAAAATGATGATGATGGGAACGAGTCAATTGACGCTAATGAAACTGTTATTATGGTCGTTGAAGCAGACGATGACCTTGAAAATGACGATGAAAAGGATGATGAACTTAACACTACAGAGCCCAACACTGAGGTTGATCACCAGGAAGATATAAAGAAAAATGAGGATATCACAGTCAAAGCAGTTCCAGTACGTCAAATTTCACTTTTATATTTCATGTATCGTGTCCATTTTATGTCATTGTGGTGTCCTTATATGTGTATTTTCATCTCATTTTCATTTCATTTTACATTTAAAATTCATCATCTTTCCTTCTAGAATCGACCAACAATGAAACGACCAAATATTTTGGTAACGCAACGCCGTGATCAGTTACGTGCATTTTTACCAAAACCAAAAGTTCACTTAAAACAACCCAAATTCCAGACATATCATATTTATCCGGGTTGTTACCAACTTCCATATCTCATCGAACAAATGTACAATGAAATGGAGAAGCAATTTGAGGTGTTTGCAACGTACGTGTCACAATCAACATTTGCCTACTACTGTGCTGTTGTCGTGTACCATCGAATTCTGGATTTGCGTTGGCAAAATGGCGAGAAATTGACTAAAGATGAAATTCGTTTGCAAAAACAAGTGCGTGCACTTAAACTCCCCGTTCCATCACTGCTTCAACTTTATATTGCTGGATTGGGAAATGTCTTCATTCATAATGGACACTGCTATGAAAAGTACATTTTCAAGACACATTCCATTGAATATACGTCATCGAATGATCGTTCCATGGGCTGGTTTGGTCGCATTGGACCAAAAACCCACTTTTTGTATCAAAAATATCCGTGTTTGAGTGTTTTTGCCAAGAGAATTATCGAGGATATGCGATGTGATGCCGAAGATGTTGACAAGAAATGGAATTTACCTGAAGATATTGCACCTGAAAATGAGAATGCAGGATTTCCAACAGATAATTTGTTGGGTTACAGTCCAGCACGTCCAATGTTGAATAGTCAAAAATCATTTTTGGTTAAACGTTGTGGAGTTACAGAGAAAAAATTCCCCACTTCTAACGACACATTTTGTTTAAGCTTAACTCTGCTCAAGGAAGTCAAAAAGGAGTTACACGGTGAAAAATCTTTATCTCTCTTTTCCTCAAAAATCAGACATGCAAAAGGATCCTTAGCACAATTGCCATATCACGTCGTTTACGCCGTTTCTCCCGACAATTTATCATCATCATCCGTCGAATCTGACGGCCCATTCCGTCAATACTCCAAATATCGCATTCCCAATCCACTTCACGTCGCTGGAATGCGTTTCCAGTATCAGTTACTTTGCAAAATCCATGAAAAATCACCAAATAAATGGTGTGTTTACGATTTCAATGCATTCCAAGAGGTACCCGAAGAGTGGCGTGACACCATGGCATCTGAAGTTAACAGTAAAATTGATACAAAATCAAATTACTTTACAAAAATTGAGGATTGGGCTGATTTGATTGACTTTACATTTGAAATTAATGGTCAAAATTTCATTAAAATGTCAGAACAATAAAATTTTGACTACATTCGAAGCTTAATTTGACAATTAAAACCCTCATTTAAACATTAAAAAATAATTGAAGTCCGATTAATTAAATAGATTTATGAATAAAAGTGCCTAATTTGAAAATAATTTGATTATTTTTTATTCATTATGACATGTGATATCGAGAGTAGGTCACAAGAATATAAAGATTATGACAAGTGATGAACAGACATGTGTGTGAAATGTTACACAACACCTCCAAATATGCACTGAACATAATTCGGTAATTACTCATTGCGTTGTATAATGAAAAGATAAATTTCATTGTTTTCCTTTGCCTTTGATAGATTTCATTTTAACACATCTCTCGTAATTTTAATTTTTTTGCATACGATTCCCAAAAATGGCACGCATTTCATTACATGTGCGTTACGATCCAAATTACATCATTCTCTAATTTCATTTTATTTTCAAAGAAAAAAAAATTCAATAACTGACCGAATTACAATTGAATTGATCTCTTAATCAGTTACAAGTCAAACAGTTAAAAAAATAAATGAGAACACGCCCATACCCACAAAAAAATTGTTTAACATAATTCTGACATTTATGTAACATGTTCCGGTCCATTTCACAAAATTGTCCTACGTTTTTTTTCATTTTATTTTATTTGTTGTAAGATTATTATTATTAATGTTATCTGTTTTCGTCTAAGACTATTGTTATAAAATAAAATAAAATGAAATAAAATACAAACAATGCACAAAGTATTTGCTTACCGTTTTTTTCAATGAATGAATGAATTACAGTTGAATGCTGTGTGTGACTTTTATTAACTTTATAAATAGTTTTTGCTTTTATTTTTATTATTTAATGGAAAAAATATGTAAATATGCAATGAAAATAAATAAATAAATTGAGTCGTTCAAGTTGTTCAAGTCAATCAAAAAAATAATATTTAAAATTAGACATTTATAACTTGTGTCGCGCATGTGTGTGTCTGTGTGTGTGTGTGGGTATATGGCTATTTTTTTAATATGATTCAATTCAATATAATCAGTTATGCAAATATTAAATCTTGGTAATGAGGCAGATTATGTCGAATTTTTTATCGAAAAAAAATTATTTGATGATTAAATTGAAAAGAAATTTCTGGGAGGTTTCTGTAATTGCTTAAGGCAAAATATGGATGAAATTTAAATTTTTTTTGTGAAAATGAGTTAAAGTCAAGTTTACCAACAAAATTTAAAAAAAAAATGCGCTTTTGGGATGACTTTGTTTCAATGTTTGTCTGTCTGCTTAATCAAGCTTCTTTGACCTTGAAACGAAAAGAGAAATTTCATAAAATTTCAATATTAATAGAGAACTCACAATTTCCTTCTTTCAAATTTTTAACTTATTCGACGCCGTTCCTAGAAATATTGAGTTATGAACAAAAAGTTCTTCTACGATCTATTCTTTAGGTAAAAGTGAACAACTTTCTCATCGATGAAAATTTCAGGTTTCATATAAAAATTTTACAGGAGAGCCAAAATAAAATACGTATAAGTGCTACACAAATACATACAGAAATCTTGTACGAGAATAAAAAAAAACGCGACTTTCCTTAAAAGGCTAAACTAGTCTAAACTCATAATTTTTTAGTTTTTGGTTTAGATTCAACTGTTTGATAGAAATCATGTTATATTAAGATCCTGTAAATGCAAAAGTTGAAAGTATTGTTCAAAAACTTTGATAGTGATATACGGCAAAGTTGTAGGATTGTTTCGATGCTACCTTATTTTTTAGACAATATTGCACTTATGACTATATTAGACAAAAAATTACGGAAAAATTACTTTTTCCGCTTAAAATGGATGGATTTTAAAATAATCGAGTATTTTGGAGACACGTGAGATGTGTTTTTCTGCCAGGTGTAACTGGAAGTAGTGATTCCAATCAATTATTCAATTAATTGGTTAATTGGTTTTTTTTCCACCAATTACCAATTAATTGGTAATTGGTTTCTTTTTTGACCAATTACCAATTATAAAAATATTAAAAAAAAAATTTTTTTATAAATTTTAAAGAATTTTTATAATATTTAATACTAAAAATATATGCAAATATTTCGTTGTTTACCAAAAACAACACTGTTCACTATATGAATCGTTTTTTACCTTTTATGATTCATACACAATACGATGCTTTTAATTTGTAATGCAAGGGCAGGGTTTGGTAAACTAATTAGAAAAACAATTTGTTTCCAAGAAATTTCAATTTTAAGTAATTCTTATTCTGACAAGGTTACAGGTCAACTTAAAAGCAGTTAAGAAGCGTTTTTTTTAGTTCAGAAACGCCAAAAGTACTTTTATAAAAAATCTAGATATTATAATTACTAGTTATTCTGAAATTAAAAACAATTTTCTCATAAGAGAAGAGTAAATTTATCTATAGATTAGCATTGCAAATGAATTCTAATTTCTCGAACTAAATGGTGGAAATCGATCTGCTGCTGTGGAAAAATTGTACCAAAGCTTGTTAACAATACAGCCAACATCCACCGCTAGCGAACGGGTTTTTTCTGTGTTTCTACTTTTTGCACCGAAATTCGCAATAGATTAAGCGAAGATATGTTGAACGCTTTGGTGTTTTTAAAATATTATTTTTTATAACAAAATAATAAAAAATTGTAAGATTTAAGATAAAAAAATAAATAAAATTGACGATAAGTTAAAAATTATTAAAAAAAAACCAATTAATTGATAATTGGTTTAATTGGTTTTTCAATAATTGAAAATAATTGGTAATTGGTTTTTTTTCGAAAACCAATTATTTTGAAATCCCTAACTGGAAGCTGATTGGATTTGAAATAACGTTTAATTTTCTTAAAAATTTGCATGTCACTTAACTTTCTTTGACTTTAACAAGACTGAGTGCATTTTTTTAGCATAATCGACACTGTTTTCTATCAGTCTGTGTCAGTCCGAATTGAAAATGCGCTAGTATTTATCGTTCACGATTACGTTTAACATGTTTTGGTTCGAAATTCTCAGGTCATGGTCAGATCGGTTATAGGCCATGGGGTTCAGGTACTTGTTAAGGTGAAATTGAAGAAACGAAACTTTCCTACCACTTTTCCATACAATACTTTCATTGATTTTGATAAAAAAAAATATTTTTTTTATTTTTTGAAGAAAGAAAGAAAACCGTAAAAAATGATTTAGATTCGCCTCATTGCCTGAAGCCAACTCTTTTCATTCAGATTTCAAAAAAAATGTCAGAAACGCAAATGAGTAAGTAAGTGATATGAAAATGCGCTTTTGAATACCATTCAATAATTAATGTCTCTTATTTTTTCCATTTAACCATTTTTTATCACATATTAAATTGACATTCACTCAAATTGATCTTAAAATTTCCATTTTCTCATAATTTTAATAATAATTTGATACAAATCATTATATTTTTTTTTTATTGAATCAATTTAACTGTCAAATTGTAATTTCAATGCACTATTTTCTTTCAGTTTCAATCAACTTTAATCAAAATCACTGATATTTCAATTCAGAATTTATTTTTTCAGGTTTTTTTTTAAAGTTCACATCTTAACTTTAGTGACACTTAAATCAATTTTTTTTTGAATTTCAATTAAAATCACGATAACAAAAAAATTACAAAAAATAAACGAAATTTAACAAACCGACACATGCACACTCCAAGCAGGCTGTGCTTACACTAAAAACTTATTTAAAATTCAAAATATATTCATTTTAGTACATAAAACAGCACAGTGCACACTTTGATGCCGGCTAAAAGATACATATTTTGTGTGTATTCATTAAAAAAAAAAAATTTTTTGTAAAGTGAATTCATGTTTGTAATATTTTTTGTATTTTACAACAAAAAAAAATAAGTTACATCAAACATTGTATTAAAATTACACACTATTACACAAATACAATTATCTTTGTATTGTGCAAAAATTTATTTAGCAAAATATGTTTAATTTTTATTACAATGCATGTTATTTTATTTCATTTTTTTGAACTTAATTTAAATACAAAAAAAAATTAATAATAATAACAATAAATTGACAAATAATCAAATAATTAATAAAAATAATAAAATTAACATAAATTTTTGCTAATTTTTTATTTTAAATATTTCATTTAAATTAAATTTCATAAACTTTCATTTAATTTAATCATTTAATAAAAAAAATATTATTAAATATAAAAGTAAATTAATTTAATTTAATTTAATTCAATTCAATTCAATTCAATTAAATAAAATTTAATGAATCAAGCGCCCACCTACACTTCCATTTTATTGTAGGTAATATTTTAACAAGGTGTGCAAAAATACCAAAAAAAAAATAAAATAAATTTAATCATAATAAAAATAAATCAATTTAATGTGATTTTTTTGCTTAAATTTGGTTGGAAAATGGCTTTGAGCGATAAAATTCGAGTTAATATTAGTTAAAATTTTAAAGATTTTAAGAGTCTGACATAACTTTGTTGATGTTTTTTTGAACAAATATTTGTATTACATTTGAATATCAAAACAATGGGCATCATTGATGGAATTTTCTATTTGTTTTAGTCAAGTTTAAGTTTAAATGATGCAATATTTGAACTTTCATATTCACTCATTTGGTCTTCGAGTGTTTCATTGAAGTGAATTTTGAAGAAAAAAATGTTTCATTGAAGAGGTTTTGGTTGTTTAATTTCAATTTCAATGAAAATTTGCAGAAAAAGCTGGGATTTAATTGAAGTTTTTTCAAAAAATGATTTTTTTATAATTTTACTGTGGTCTTTGAATTCGGATTGATCACATTTCGATGAATTCTCCAGCCTAAAGTTATGAACGGCCTTAAGAGACTCGGAAAAGTGTTTTTTAGGTTCTTTTGACCTTACAAATAACGCTCCATGAATCATTAACTAATTTTACCCTGACTCGTTCAAGTTCAGTGTTGGTGTTTTTAATTTTTTTCTCCATGTAAATCACATTTTCAGCACTCATCATCTGCTGGTTTGAATTCAAAATGAAAAAGATCCTGACAGACTTTTCTGCAGAATCAAAATTATCTATCGATCTGTATGCTCAACGACGACTTTCCTCTTGGAAAAATTTCAAGGAAACTTAAAAATCGATAAAATCTCTTAAAAAGCTCTCTCAGCGCCATCTGGTGGATCCAATGAATAAACTCACATACACTGCTTTTTCAGAATTGAATTCTCGTTCAGAATTGAATGCTTAAACGTCGTTCATGATCCATGAAACATGTCGAGGAGGATCCAAATCATATAAAATACCTGCCCGAGACCATAAAAGTGGTTGATCAGGTCGTTGAAAACTTCAGTCTAATTCCATGGTTTTTTAAATTACCATTTGACAGATGAGAGAGCTCTCGTGACCTTGAACCACGTATATGAAATTCTATACTCGCGAAAAATCAGTATAAAATGTTAGATTGGCGCTTTACGTGGTCATTTTCGAAACTAATCATTAAAATAATACAAAAATTTATGTTAGTTCATTTAATCGCCGTAAATTTAGTCTGGCGCTATTTTTTCTCTGTCATATACGTACTTTAACTGTCGTCTTCCCATAAATTACTTGTTGAATATTCATAAATAAAAAAAACTGAATTGAATTGTGCACTTTTCCTAGTCATTGAACAGTCAACAATCCTCATCTTTGTTCTAATTGTTACAAGTTTTTGCTTTACCCATATCATTATCGATATATGAAACGAGATATGATACAAACAAAAGATCAGCCGTTTTTTTGTATTTAACCAATCTCTTTTGTTTGCTCTTGACATTCATTCCTTGCATATTATTGTATTTAAAGATGCTTAGAATAAGTCTCATTTTTTTATTAATATAAAAAAAATAAATAAAAAATAATAACATAATGATACACATATTTCAAGGACAACCAAAGTGACCGAAGATGCCTTCTTCTGACAGAATTGTTATTCTTGTAACACATATAATTAAGTATCAATCTCTTATACATTTCAATTCTTTATCTTATTTGTAATGTAAAAAAAATATCACGATCCCATGAAATGTGCTTAGTTGCTAAGTGCAGAACAGGTTGATGATTTGCTAATCGTTTTTCTATGATTTCTCCTTTTATTCTTATTATTAATATGAATTTAAACAGGATTTTCCCTTTTAACACACACAAAAGGAAGTCATTGACTCATATTAACACTAAAAAAAATTACAATCCGATTCAAATCACATACACCAGGACTTGAATTGAATTGAATGAGCAAAAAATTAAAAAAAAAATAGAATTAATCCAATTATTGCTCAACTCAACTCAAACATTTTGTTATGATTTTATCTTAAACTCTGTGGAGAAGGAAAAAAATTATATTTTATTTATTTCAATTTTTTTTTCAATTCAGTACCTTTATAGGCAAAATTCTCACGACCCAAGTCAGTGTTTTGCAGATTGCATCTCAAATGTATGTTTAAATATAATGAGTATGACCTTTTAATACTCAAAAAAATTGCTGAATGCAAGTACTGTTACTAAGATTTTTTTGTTTCTTTAATTTAATTTTGGGGTTAAATGTTTGAAATAAAAAAACGTTTAAATTTAATTTAAGTTAAAATGAAATACGAATAAAAATATTTATAAACAATAAAAATGCCTTATAGCAAATTTTATTGTTTATATTGATATCATATTTGGATCATCTTCACGAAATAAAATGAAAAAAATATTTTTTAATTTAACAGTGAAAGTACTTAAATGAGCACGAATGGTCTCGGTCTGCTTTGAAAATGTGGTAAATGAATGAAAAGTCATTTAAGTGCTCATTAAATTTAAAAAAATGCCAAAAGAGGGCGCTCCTTGACTAGAATTCATTATTCTTTGTCAAAAAAGGCTCTTGTTTAATTGAAATTAAGGCATTTTTTTCAATAACTAAAGAGGGCGCTGTTCGAAAAGATTTGGATAGCTCTAAAACTGACTGTAGAGGACGCTTTTTGACTCGAACAGATTATTTTCGTCAAAAGGGGATGCTATCGAATTGAAGCGAGTGAAGTGGGCACTGTTTGAAAAGATTTTGAGAGTTCCAGAAGGTTCTGTAGAGGCTGCTTTTTGACTAAAAATCAAACGACTCCGTTTTTACTAAAAAAAGGGGGCGCTGCTCGACTTGAACAGATAATTTTGCGTTAAGAAGGTGCTGTCTTACTTAATTGATAACCGTCCATCGCTAGAGGTCGCTTTTTCATTAAAACCGAATTTCCGGAGCTCCGATAATGACTGTCTTATTTCATAGGTAACCTTTTATCGTCATAGAGGGCGCTTTTTTAATAGAACCGAAATTTCCTCCTATCAGAATGCACTTGGGGTTTTTTTTATTGAAATTGAACTTTTTCAAGTTAATTTTTTTTCGCAAAAAAAAATTAATGCCATTATTTCATAAAATAAGAAGGAAATGATAATCAAATACCAAATAATTCGTGATTGCCTTCGACATTAACGTTTGTCGATTTGTATTTTTTGGCCTTTACCTGTTAAATTGATGTTAAATTTGGAAAATAATTCATTGTAATAACAGAATAATAATGTCACTTTTTCAAATTTCAATTTTTTGTTTTTTTCGTCTTCATCTCACCTTGATAGTAATTTTTGTGTGTGTACTTGAAAGAATTCAACTCAAACTCAATTAAGATCGATCAAAAATTACATTTTACAATAAAATTATTATTATTTATGATTTTACGAGATTGATTTGAAGATAAAAAAAAAATATACAAATAAAATAATGGACGTGTTGTAATTTTTTCCTTACAATTTTGATTTTTTCAATGAGATGTAATTTTAAATTTAATTTAATTAAAATTCATATGACAAAAGTTTATCGGGAAGAAGGATCAAAATACCGATATAATGACATTAAATTGAATAAAACATGAGGTGAGTCCCTTGATAAGATCAGAATTCCATCAAATTTAAATGAAAATCGTTTAAACAATGAATTAGCGCTATTTAGGCGAATTCAATGTTAAACGTGGCGTGCAGGGCTCAATTCCGTTCAATTTAAGTTGATTCAGTTCAAAAATGTTTAATAAAACATCAAAACGAGTTAGTTGAAACCTTAATTTCGATTATTTATTGATAGTCAGTGACCAAAACGTATCATTTCAGTGCCCACACAAAACAATCATCAAAAAAATCAATTTTCCTTACAAAAATCCTCAATAAATTGCATTTAAAGTTAATAAACGACTACAAATTACAAATTATAGTCTTAAATACACACTTAAAATAATTACAATTCACATTTTAACGTTTAAATTAATATTTAGAGTGCATAGAATTCAATTTTTAACTAAAACAATAGCTCCACAAAAAGTATGTTTTTAAATTAATTATTTTTTGTGTGTAGATTGTGTTTGTTAAATTTATTATAAATTAAAATAATTTTATATTAAAATAAAATACAAGCTTAGAAATGACCTAAATTTCGATGTAAAATTAATAGTTGTTGAATATTTTTTCTTATTAATGTCTATTAATAATAATAATATTAAGTGTTGTGCTAGATCATCAAATACAATAAGACAAGAAAAAAAACCACAATAATCGATTAAATGGTGTTAAAATTCTATCATCATAACAATAATTCATTGATATAAAAAAAAAATGTTTTGATCTAAAAAATAATGATTATGGTGTTTTTTTTAATAGTAGTCAGAGTAAATTAAAATCATTTCATCCCACATTAAATCAAAAAAATTATTTAATCACGTTTTCTTGTTTGTTGTTTGTATCATCATTCATATAAATTTCAATCCATTCACTGATTTTTTTCTTCTAAGCTAGCACTTTTGTTGTAATACCTTTTAAAATGATGTTTGTTTATTATAATCTTGTTGTTGGTTTTTTGATGTGAGTTAGTAAATATGGGCTATGATGGGATTGGTTTTGATGTGTGTTTTGTTGATTGCATACTTTTAAGGGGTATTTATGTGTTTCTGATTCGTTTGATACGAGATGGCGTTGTAAATTGATTTTTTTAACCGCATTTTAAACGTAGAAGCTCTATTATCAAAATTTATGAGAATCAAAATTTAAGATCCAAAAAAGAACAAAAGGGTGGTTTCAAATGAAAATCTGTTATGATTTCCTTTAAAATGAAAGTGATTTGAAGATTTAGTCACCAGATGTCACTTCAAAATTTCTGTATCACTTTAAAAACTGTTTACGAATTTCTGTGAATTAAATGAGTGGCTTTAAGGACTTAATTTTAATGATCAGCTTGGTTGAAATTTACTTTTATTTCCATTTTTTACTGCTTTGCAGTGTTAAAAATTTAAAGTCTCAGATTTAATCACCAGGTGTCACTATTTCTTCTATTCAAAATTGGGCTTAGAAAATCGCAGAAAACTTCTTGCCTGTTGCATGGGCTTCCTTATAAAAGTTAAAAGTAACTAAACGATTTTTATTCGACTATTTTGATTAAACTCTTTTTAAAAAGTTTTGATAATACAAGATTTTGTTAACAGATGTCAGTAAAAATTGGCATTTATTCGTATTAAGTCACTGAACCTCAATGAACTAATTAAGTTTCTCTGAGGGCCACATTAAGAGCTTAGAGCTTTTCAAATTATCATCAAATTTTTCTGTTATTTTAGATTTATTTTTCTTTAAAATAGTGGATAGTTTTAGATTCGGTCACAAGATGTCGCTTTTAATTTTCTCATTCAGAATTGAGGGAAAAAATCTCAGAAATATACTTGACTGGTCCATGGTCTTAATTTTATCAATTCATAGTGTCTGAAAGGAGCTTATTCGTCTCTTTTAGCTAACGTGGCTCTTAAAATTTGCGAAAGTGCAAGGTTTTGTCACTAGATGTCAGTTAAATATCCTTAGACTCATTAAAACAAGGCTTTAAGAACTCAGAATCAGCTTATTGGCTCTCAAGGCTTCATCTTTGAATTCAGAGCGCTTCAAACAATATTTTTCAATTAATTCCCCTTTAAAACGTCGTTAACTCAAAAACCTCTCACTAGATGGCTCTGAATGTTCTTCTGCATCTTCATTTAAAATGAAGATACGTTAAAATTAAAAATTTACGTTTTCAATTCAATTTTTTCTCAATTTTAAAATTCAATTTACTTTTAATGTTAGTGGTTAACGTTCTATTATCATATTTTTTCTTCTTAGCTTTTGTTTAATTTTAAATTATTATCGAATCTAGACACTAAGTGATCTCATTCAAACCTATTCAAACATTATCGGATCCGGGTCATTTCAATAGAAATATATAGGGCAAATTTTTTATGTCTTTTTGTCTCATTCATTTTTTTAAAAATAAATTCTCGTTCAATTAGATCACAGATTTAATTTTAATTGACGTGTAAAGATTTTTTTTTATCTCTTGAAGCTTAAAATTGATTACCTTACCTTGTTCGTATTCATGACGATGATTTTAACTGTGTTGATGATGATTTTCCAGTCTCTTTTGTTCTTTTAAGACTTTAATTAAACTGATATTTGAGGTTTTCAATTCAATAACAATTAATTTCATTCAATCTTGACTTAATTTAACTACTTTTTTAGTCAATTAGTGATTTTTTTTTATTTGCATTTATGTTTAAATGTCCGGTAAGTCGTTGATAAATTAGTTTATTTTTGTTCTTGTTTTATTTTAATGTAAAATTATGTTTTTTTTTTGTTTCAATGTAATAAAAGTTGAAGTAAAAAAAATGAAAAATTAACATACCAATAAATTTATGGTTCAATTAACACTCTTTTTTTAAATAAATGTAAATAAATTTTGCATAGTTTATTGAATTGATTGCATTTCATTGTTCATGTAATTTGTCTCTGTTCATTAAAATAAGTCGATTTAATTGTAGCATAATTCTTTCATTGATGCGTGTCGTCATTATTTTTATGTATTTTTTTTCATAATTAAGACATTTAAAAAATAAATATTAAAAAGAAATAAAATCTTGATATTGATTTCCTGCGGATGTACGTGATAGTTTTGGTGTAACATTTTTTTTAAATTGAATTGAATTATGTAAGAAAAAGCAATGTCAAGTTTACATTTCTTTTGAAATTTTTGAAATATGATGGTTAGTTGTGCGTGTCAATATATGAGACGTGAAATTTCTGTGCTCATACGATATTGGGAAATAAAAAATGAGACGAATTTTAATTGAAAATTTCATTGAAAATTAATTTTAATGGAATTGAATCGAAATTTCCATGATGAGGCTCTTCATTGATCAAAATTGAGACCTATTTGAAGCATTTCAAAGGCCTTTAAATCGATTTTTTTGGAATATCAAGAATTCTGGATAAGTAGAAATAAGATTTTATGACAATGAAAATTTTCAAAGCCTTGGTAAAATTTCATAAATCTTCATAAAAAATATTTTGACCTAGTTCCTTTGTGATGAGTCTGAGCCTTAATTTTTATATCCCTTAAAACGCCCAATTTAAGCTCAAAATATTTTACTGTTCAATGAAAACGAGACTCTGCAATCTACATCATGAAATGCAATAAAAAATTTTTAAAGTACCAGACGCTTCCACTATGAAATTTTTTTTAACGTGATTTTTATCATTAAATCATATTTTTGAATCACATCAATTGGATTTTACTCTTATTCAATCACAATGTTACTTTTTTTATGGTTTTTCACTTGTTTTGTTTATTTGAAATTTTTTGCACAAACAAAAAATCCAAGTCACATTTCACCAACTTTCCAATTATTTTATTATCTTGTTAAAAAATTTCATGTGTGTTTTTAATGAAATCACTTGATTTTTAAATTTAATAATAAAATTTCCGATTAATTTATCACATTTAATTTATAACTCTAATTTTTTTATTTTTTTGAAAAGTTAAATTAATTTGAAAATATTTTTTTTTTATATTTTTGTATTAAATTAAATTCAATTAAATTAAAATTAAAAAAAAAATCATAATATTGTTCTCTTCGATCTCAGCGTGGAAACAATACTAAAAGAATACTGTGTACTTTTATGAATTTAATGTTTCAAAAAAGTGCAAAAATAAAATTAAATGTAAGAAGCATAGATGTGTCTCTGTTCGTGCACTTTACCGTATAACAATAAATTTGCTGTGTACTTTTTTTTGTATTTTCAAAGTTTATGTTAAAAAAAATATTCGTTTTTTTTACTTTATATTTAATATTTTCATATACACAAAACAATTTATACAGAGATTTCCAATGGATGTTGAGTGTGAAATAAAATATTATAATAGTAAAATAACAATATTGTGCAGTCAGAGGGCTGTACGACTTGCATACACACACACACACATATAACATAAATCTGAAAATGAATTTTAAACGTGTAGATGAAAAACTAAAATTTATTTTATTTTATTAGTGAGGTTTATAACTTTTAGATTTATGTATATTATATTTTGAAAAAAAAAATATATAAAAATTGGTATGTTGGCTCTTTATTTCAATGCAATACAATAGGACATAAAAAAGTACACAAGTAATGGTGTTTATTACATTTATTTGTAATGGTAATGCATAAATTTTGAAGGAAAATGTAATGATGTGCTTTAATCGGTTAATTGGATGCAATAAAACACTAAAAAGATCAAAATAAGAAGAAGTGTAAACTCATGTAAACCAATTTTTATTTATCTTTAATGAAAAGGATGATAAAATTGAGTTTTCCTTTAACTAGGTTAAACAAAAATGATAAAAATGTAAACACACATCCAATGTAAACCGATGTAAACTTTCAAACATCATTTGATAATTTCAATGTAAACTAAATTTCAGTCGCTTCTTGCTTAATTTTCTATTAAAAGAAGAGAAAAATGTAAACTTAACATTTATGTAAACTCAAATTGATCAACTTCAATGATAGAGTGCAGAAATGTAAACTCACTTCTAATGTAAACCTAAATTAGATAATCTTCATTGTAAAAGATCATCGATCAAAGCTATCTTTTGAAAAGTTTTGTTTAAATCAGAGAAATGTAAACCCAACACTTATGTAAACTCAAATTGACCAACGTCAATGATAGAGTACAAAAATGTAAACTAACTTCAAATGTAAACCTAAATTAGATAATCTTCATCGTAAAAGATCCATCAATTAAAGTTTTCTTTCGAAAAGTTTGTGTAAATGTAAACACAACGCTTATGTAAACTCAAATTAATCAACTTCAATGATAGAGTACAGAAATGTAAAATCGCTTCTGATGTAAACCTCAATTAGGTCATCTTCATTGTAAAGGACCATTGATCAAAGCTTTCTTTCGAAAAGTTTTGTAAAAATCAGAATAATGTAAACCCATCGCTTATGTAAACTCAAATTTGACTATTTTGAAAGAAATGTAAACCGAGCTCAAATGTAAACCCATTTTTTAGCATTTTTAATGTATCGAGTCAAAAATTAACGGTCTTTTTTGAATGTAAACACATTTTTGGTGTAAACTCATGTAAACCTTAAATCGTCATTTTGATATTTCAATACATACTTAATTTCAGCTGTATCTGGATAAAAATCAGTAAAATGTAAACCTTTCAATTAAAATGTAAACCCCCATTTAACCGGTTCCTTTAAATCCAATATGTAACCTCTCATTTTATGTGAATCCAATGAATATTATGTCCGAATTATGTGCACTGAATTATAATTAAAATTATTCTTCTAGACTTTGACAGTCGACTATTAACAATATATACATTTTTCGAACAATATACACGAACAATAACACTCTTAAACTATATTTAACTCAAGTCTTTGACAATTTCCCTTCTATTTTAGTTTTGAATTTTTATTAAAGTTTCATTATTTTTATTATTTTATTTATATTAAAAGAAAAAAAAATTAATTCATGATTTTGAATTATTTGTACCTTGAATACAACGAAAAAAAATAATAATAATAATAAAAATTATGGTCGATATGATGATACACGTAATTGGATAGTAATTGTTTGTTTAAATTTTATTCATGTTTCAATTTAATCATGAAATTAAAGTATACATATAAAAATTAAATAGTGCATGTTTAACACACTTGTCACAATTTAACACAATTTTTTTTTTTTGAACATGATTTTACTTTGTCTTACAATAATTTTAATTTTAGGTTTACATTTTATTCTGACCAAAAATCATTTAAACAAAAGATTTCAATGGGGCAAGAAACGAACCTGAATTGAATTTCGATTTCATTGCAATTTAAGTGACATTAGAATCAATTCAATTCAATTCATTAAAATTAATTATTATCATTCTTTGTTTGGCTGGAAATTAGTTATGGGTCATGTCATTAAAATAATTACGAAATTCTGAAAATGAATAATAATAAAATTGAATTGATCCTATTAATATTAAATTATTTGAAGTGTCATTGTTGGAAAATAATAATAAAGCCAATTATTTTATTATATTTATTAATAATTTCTATTAAAATGAATTTCAATGTATTTAATTTAATTGAGGTAATTGTGTCCTTTTATAGCAATTTAATTTAATATGAGCGACTTTTCTCAGTGGTCCATGAAAAATCAGGGCATTTTCAGAGTCATTGGACCCCAAATCCCTTTAAATCCGATATTGCATAACATTAAATTTCATGTTATTATTATTTAATTCCGAAACACCTTGAAATTCACATAATTCACATTAAATGAAACATTTTTGCTCCTTTTGCGCGCACAGCATGCAATATAACAATAATAATGTTCTGCATTTGACTTTGGAATTCGATTTTTGTGTAAATTTTGCATGAAATCTCATTTATTTACAATTTTTCTCGGCAATACACGGCAAAAAGACGCCTATGCTTCGTGTTGTATATCCATATACACACATAGAAGACCTTAATTGAAGCATGAAAATCAATGTTGCATAAAATTTTGTTTTGCATTGATATCGGTTTTTTTTCATTATTAAAATTAATAATATTAACATTATAAGAATAATTCAATTCACGCGTCATATTAAATCAAGTATACACAGAAGTGATTTTTTTTTATAGTAGCATTAAGAGGCGCGTTTAAATTGAATAGATCCGCTTCTGTCATCCCTTTAATTGTTATTACCTTTAAAAAAACTGTGACAGAGTATCACTCAAGTAAAAATTAAATTTATATAAATATTCAATTGTCATAATTATTTCAGGTATTCTACGTAAACTTTTATACAGAAGATCAACATTGTGTGAATGAACAATTGATTTGTTGTTAAATTGAAAAGATTATCGCTGTCATCTTGAGTACTTATTTTTTTTTTGTGTCTCTTAAGAATGTCAGTATTATGTGCTTAATTTTAATTTTATATAATAAATTGCATTATTATGTGATAATATTGCGTTTTTCGCGTAAAAAAAATGAATGATTGAGATTGAAATGAGTAAGAATTTATCTTTAGTTTGAATTTCAATGAAAAACTGATTCTGTGTCATAAATTATATGAAAATTTGTGGGGATTTGAATTTGAGATGGGGGTGGAAGTGCATTTAACTTATAAGATGTTGAAATGAGAGAGGGAGAGGCAAGAAAATGAGAGAGAGAGAGAGAGAAAAAAAAAATTGAATGTCAAGAAGTTAAGACTTCTTTAAAAGTTAGAGAGAGGGAGATGAATGGTCATGGTTCTCTTCTCTTCTCTTCTCTTCTCTTCTCTTCTCTTCTCTTCTCTTCTCTTCTCTTCTCTTCTCTTCTCTTCTCTTCTCTTCTCTTCTCTTCTCTTCTCGTCTCGTCTCGTCTCGTCTCACACTCGTTTCCTATCGTAACGTAACGTCTCGTCTCGTCTCGTCTGGCCTAGTGAAAGACTCATCTCGTCTCTTTTCAAAGTCAGCCTAATTCACCTCATAATCGCCTTTTTTATTACATACCAGAAACCCATTTAATTACATACATGCTCTAAAAAGACAGTTAACTTAACAATAAACTACAAAAACCTTGACCAAGAAAGACGATTCATCACACAATTACAATAATAATAATACTGCTTCTGAAGTGAGTATTTGTTTTTATGCATATCATAAATAAAGATACTCAATGTACTCCATAATAATAATAACAATAATTGAAAATAAATTGTTTTGTGACAAATTATAACATCGAACAATATATAAATTAGCCTCATGGCAATTTTAATTTATTTATACACACGTATGATGTGATTGACCATAATAATGATACATTAATCACAATGAAAATGATTAATACTTAAAGATATTTATTTGTATATTTATTTCTACTCTTATTATAATAATTGTAATAAAGTCAGTTATTATGAGCATTTTTATCTTTGAACATATTATCAATTAAATGTATTCACGGTCATTGAACGACAATTCATGCATTTTTAATTATAATAATATTAATCTTCATCAATGTGATAATTTTTAACATTAAACATAAAATTGAAATAAAAGAGAAGAAAAAGAAAAAAAAATCATGTAAAATTTTATTACAATGGATGTCTCTTATTGTCACATTGTATTGTATAATTTTATGTTTTTTAATTTTCAAATTTGTAACAAATTACAATGATTTGGTATAAAGCTCAATGGTAAACAGAAGTGAAATATAAAAAAATAAATTAAAAGAAAAAAAATTTAACAACACCAAAATAATAGTAAAAATAATAATTCTTTTATTAAAATATTCAATTCACACACGACCTTGTTCAGCCTTGACTCAGTTATAATGATGTTTCTTCACATTGTGTGTGTAAACGTGTGTACACAAAGTTGTATGTAGATAAATAATGTTATTGTTAAATAATTTTAATTTGAATTTTTTCTTTTCAGTTGAATTATGAATTAAAAATGTAAATATTTGTAGTATTTGTTAAGATAATGTATAATGGGGTGATAAAATGAAAAATTAAATTTAATAGTGTCAGTTAAATTTTAATGGTATTAAAAAAATTTATTGGCTTCTGAATTTTTGAATGAATGATGATGATGATGACTTAATTTAATTTAAAAAATTCTTTTTTGTTTAATTTTTTTAATTCAATTTTGATGGTTGGATTGGAATTTTTTACTAATTTTAGTATGACGTCCTATAAAACGGTGTTCGTAAACGTGGTAGGTTATTTTTTACATTTTTAAAATAACCTGACGTCTCCATTTGGCGGGGGGAAATTTTATCTTATATACTGAAAAAACAAATTTATGTTTTTAAGTCTTATTTCCGACTTTTTAGATTGAGAAAAAAAATTCTTCTTGTTAGAGTTTTGCTTTCATCGGAAAGAATTTTCTTGCGTTGCTAGCTGACTCAGTTCTGCTTGTTTAACAGTATATGCTGCTTTTATGGTGTTAAATGTTTCCATCATACTCTTTGGCGGGTAAGGAATTGATTCGATGCCACCTGCATCGCCTATACATGGGAAGTAGTTTTACCAGCTTGTTCTGGTGTACTTGGCAGTTAGAGTTTTGCTTCCATCGGAAAGATTCTTCTGGCGTTGCAGCTGACTCAGTTCTGTTTATTTCACAGTATATGCTGCTTTTATGGTGTTAAATTTTTCCATCTGTGCTCTTTGGCGTGTAAGAAATTGATGACTAGTCAGTTGCTGTTGGGCGTCCTCTATTTGCTGTTGTTGCTCTGTATTCATGATGAAGTAATCTGAATCCATATATCATTTCATATTAAATGACTTTGACTGCCCTAATAATATCGATTTTATCGTTTAAAAGTAATCGATCTTATCTTTTTTTTTAATCAATCAATATTTACAGGGTCCTTTCATCTTAAAATAATTAAATTTAATCCTTTTAATCAACAAAAATTTGCTTCAACTCTCATTTTAGTACCTTCTCAGCATCTAATTCTCTTAAATTAAATTAAATCAGATCCCATCGCTTTAAAATTCCAATTCCAACATAATTTGAATATAAAACAAAGGAATTACAATTCAAACTCAAATTTAAATATTCTTACTATTATTTTAAATAATAAAATTTTGCAATTTAACATTCTGATATTTAAAACAGATCGATAATGATCAAAGTTACGTTTTTTTTTCTTATACATTTTAATATAATAATAATATTATTTTTTTTTTTAATATTATATGATAATAACAATAAATTATATTGTCTCTAGAATATGAATCTATATTATCTGTCCATGACATACTACTTGTGATGGATATTTTAGGTCAATAACTTTTTCGTCTTTAATAACACACATTTTTATTATAATAATGTTATTGTTGTTTTTTTTCAAATTTATGAGAATAACTGATCTGATCGATTAAGGGGATTTTCATTTGAAATTTTTTTTTTGTATTTGTATTTTTGTATTGTAAAAAATTCCATGTCATGTGTCCCAAAAAATCATCGAGAATCATCTTAAAATTAGTAAAAAATCCGATGACATGTCATGACAGTGACATTTATAACGCGTAATGTCAGAGTCATCAAATTACAAGCAATTATGAGTATCATCGTTAACATGAGAACATTTAAATGACTTTTTTGCCCATAAATTATCGATTAATTAACTATTTTGACTGTAATTTTACAATAAAAATCAACAATTTACATGTTAAATAATAATAATAATTTTGATTAAAACAATGCTAATTTGACTGTAATTTTTTTTGTTATATGACTCTTAACATTCAAAATAGTGAATTTCATGCACAATAAAATAAAATTCACATTTTACCTTTACATTCACACACATGCAAAATACTCAAAAGAATTTACTTATCGTTACGGTTTGTGATTATCAAGCACAAAACAATCGAATATTAAATTTTATTTGTTATTTTTTTTGTCTTGAAAAACTTAGCATTAGAGAGATACATGCATCAAATTTATGAACTGATACGTGGAGTGACCACATTCAAAGACAATGATCATGATCATGACAGAAACTACACTTTATATGGTATAAAAATGGTTAGAAATAATGTTTCAAAGTAATTTATTGTTATTTTTATTAATTTTTTGTTTTGTGTTTAACTTAATTAATCTGCTGCTTTACTTGGGTAGTGCAAATATTTATTTAATATTCTTATAATAAAAATAATGATGAAAAACAAAATGAATGGAAAATTGTATATGTGATCAAAGTCACGTCCATTAACAATTCATCAAGGGGTGTGTTGTGTGATGTTTGTAATTTTTTTTTTGAAAAGTAATTGGATACAGTCTGCTACTTTTTAGGTCACTCATTGACATTTCATGGAGGGTGCTTGGATTTGAAATTGAAATTATTTGAAAAAAAATTAGCTTCTCAAATTTCAAAGATCTCATTCTGATAATCTCTCATTAAAATCTAATGCAATTAATTTTAATAAGATTTCTTGAATCAATCTTTTAGCATCATTCAATAAAAATAATAAAACAATTATAATAATGATACTAGTTATGTGCTGTGGGTACGCTGTTTGTTCTTATTAAAACACCCGGTTAAAGTAATTTTATTTATTTATTAACAACAACAGCAATGATTTAAATAATAAATGCAATTTAAAATAAAAATATGAGTATTTCAAGGGTGTTGACATCTTTTTTTATTATGTTATCAAATGAAAATTTAGATTTAAATGCGCTTTTGGGCATGTTTTGGTCAGTCTTTGGTATGACCGTGATTTGATGGCTTGTTCTCAAATACTGTGATCGTTTTAACGAAAAAATGAAGTTTTTTAATTGAAATTTCAAAAAATTCACACACGATCGTTCAGAAACTACTTGAGTAGAATTCAAATTGACAGTTGACATTTTTGACGTTTCAAATACAAGCCTTGAAATTTGCGTAGGTATTTCGATAGAAACGTGTGACAATTGAACAGAAATTCAAATCATGCTCCTATTTGGGTCATTTTGGTTCGAAGGAGAGGGTTTGACTTTTATTGAAATGTCAAAATGGCAAATTTTTAGAAAGTTTACTGTCAAAATTTTGTCTTAGGCAGAAATCGCACCAATCAAAAAGTTTCTTGTCTAATTTTGAAGGTTTTACTTTCCAGAAATATTACAAAATCTTTTCCTTGAAATGAATTTGAAGCCTAAAAACACTTTAGACCAAATAAAATATAAAACGTAATCGTAAACGATCTTCATAAGCGCATTTTACATTTCCACTGAAAAATTGACGTGTCAAATCGATACCTCACTTTTTCAATGAAATCTGGTCAAAAATCACCTCTTTTTAGTTTCTCTCAATGAATATTTTCGAACTAAAATGCACTTAAGTCAAACTTTAAATGACAATTTTCCCAAAAAAAAAAAATTAATTAAATTGTATGCGATGACTATCAAAGTAGTAGGACAAGATTATGCAATTTTTATGATAAAATCACTACATAAAAGCCAATTTATTTGCATATAAAAATATTTATAAAATGTACAATTAAAGTCAAAAGCGTGTCGAATATATTCTGATTGATTACAGCATTATTTTATTTTAATTTTATTTTACTGTAATTTGAATTGAAGTTAATTTCTATGACTTAATTGGAATCTTATCAACTTAAGTAGGGTAATTCAATTGAGGTCATGTAAAGTTCTTGCAGGTGATCACAATTGGATTCATTGAAACCCAAATGATGCTTTAGTAGAACCTTATCTGAAAAAACTTTAAACGAAAAGAGAGATAATTAAAGAGAGGAAGGTGTTGGACCAATGAATCAGGCTCTACTTCGATCTTCAGTCATTTTTAAGGTCCTTGTCAACTTTCTGACGATTCGGCTCCTCAAATTTAAACTTTAACAGATTTCTAGGCTAGTATACCTCTGACCAGGTCTCTGAAAATAGTGGCAGCTGCTTTTAAGAGTCATATTTCTCGATTTTCTCACTAATTGATCAGATTTGGTCATACGAAGGCCTGCGTTGAACAAGATGCATAAAAAATGGCATCACATTCGATGTTTTTTTCTACAAAATATTTTTTTTGCATGACTTACATGAGGTCAAATCCCTTTTCCTGGTCTTTCATCTAAGTCAAGTAAAACTCATCTTTTTCAAAACAAAAATCATGTTAATCGATATTTTTTTCATTGTAATACTGCTTGTTTTACAACAGAAACAAAAAAAAAAAACATCTTTCAAGAACAAGCAATAACATAAAAAAATACAAAAAAAAAACAACTTACAATAAAACAGGTGAACATGACGTGAGACAATTTAATTTTAAAATGCATCTCAACCATCAAGCGATCATCGTTTACTTTAAAAAAATATAAATTTACAAAAAAAAAATTGTATTAAAACATTGTAATTCTTACATTTAACAGATCCATGCGAAAATTGTGTACTATGCACACAAAAAAATAATTATTACCAAATCGTGATCAAGTTCCAATTAGCTGATTTTATTGGACCGACTCATACACAAAATACAAATATTTGTTTAAAATAAAGATTAAATTAAAAATAAAAATATTAATTAATTGAATGTCAGGATGAATGAATGAGAATGATTTATGTAAATTACGTTTATTCTTATAATTTTTTTTGATACAAGTAAAAATTTTATTGGCCTTGTCATCCAAATGTCATACGTCACTATTTTATTATTTTTTTTTTGTGTGTGCTTCTGTTTGTAATAGTTTTAATAATTTAGAGGTTTTTGTACAAAAAAATAATGGAAAAAAATTAATAATAAAAATAAAATAGAATTCCTTTTAAATTATTGAACGTGACTTCAATTGACAGACACCCAATCATTTGTTTATTTATTTGAAGATGCATTTTATATTTCAATTCCAATTCCAATCAATAAATGTTTATTTATTTTTGTATGGATTTAATTTTAATTTAAATTTTTTCATTTTAATTGTAATCAAGGTTCAAGTGATATTTTTTCAGTTTTTGTTTAAGAATATTAATTTTGTATCAAATTTGTGTAAAATTAGCAAAAATTTAACACTGTTTCAATATAAAATTGTGATTTTTTTTATATGACTTGCAATTCTTGGTAAAATGTAATAAAAATAGCAAAGGTTTAAGCGAATTTTTGTATTGTGGTGTCATGATTCTATGAAATTTATATCAATTCAAAGGGTAATGACTTGATTTATAAGGAGAATATCGAATTACATGACTAAGTTTAAAAGTGAATGAATTTAAATGGAATTTAGATGATTTTTCGGACGAAAGTTCTTTAAAAATCATTATTTTTTTGTCTTCGCTCATCGTAAATATCGATTAAAAGGGTTGCTGGAATTTTTCTTTAAAAACTTCCTTCAAAATTTTGACTGATCAAAAATATCGATTAAAAGGGTTGCTATAATGTTTCTTTAGAAACCCCCCTCAAAATTTTGACTGATCAAAAATATCGATTAAAAGGGTTGCTGGAATGTTTCTTTGTAAAAACCCCCCTCAAAATTTTGACTGGTTGAAAATATCGATTAAAAGGCTTGCTAGAATGTTTCTTTAAAAACCCCCTTCGAAATTTTGACTGATCAAAAATATCGATTAAAACGGTTGCTGGAATGTTTCTTTGTAAAAACCCCCTCAAAATTTTCACTGATCATAAATATCGATTACAAGGGTTGCTGGAATGTTTCTTTGTAAAAACCCCCTCAAAATTTTGACTTTTTATAAATATCGATTAAAAGGGTTGCTGGAATGTTTCTTTGTAAAAACCCCCTCAAAATTTTCACTGATCATAAATATCGATTACAAGGGTTGCTGGAATGTTTCTTTAAAAACCCCCTCAAAATTTTGACTGATCAAAATATCGATTAAAAGGGTTGCTGGAATTTTTCTTTGTAAAAACCCCCTCAAAATTTTGACTGATCATAAATATCGATTACAAGGGTTGCTGGAATGTTTCTTTAAAAACCCCCTCAAAATTTTCACTGATCATAAATATCGATTACAAGGGTTGCTGGAATGTTTCTTTAAAAACCCCCTCAAAATTTTGACTGATCAAAATATCGATTAAAAGGGTTGCTGGAATTTTTCTTTGTAAAAACCCCCTCAAAATTTTGACTGATCATAAATATCGATTACAAGGGTTGCTGGAATGTTTCTTTAAAAACCCCCTCAAAATTTTGACTGATCAAAAATATCGATTAAAAGGGTTGCTGGAATATTTCTTAAAAAACTCCCCTCAAAAGTTTGACAGCTCATAAATATCGATTGAAAGGGTCACTAAAATAAATTTTTTAGCAGCCCCTTCTAATTATTTTTAACTTTTAATGACCTAAGACGCTCATTTTCCACTCTACACCACAAATTGAATGCCATTAAAATTCCTTACTTTTACTTACACTTCATGCTTGTGATGAGTTAATTTGAGTTGAATAATACTTCAAAAAAAATTCCACTTAAAAGCATAAATCTCTACTTATCAGCTACTTGCTGCTACTGTTTCACCTCCTCAACGTCTGTTATGATGAAGCACCACCTTGAACTATCATTATTCAATTTTAACATTGTAAGTGCTCCTTAGAAAAAATAAAAAATGACGTATGACGTAGAAAATTCATAAATTAAACACTAAATTACTTCAAAAAATGTTAAAATTACAAATTTCTGCTTATTAATTGATTCATTTCACGTATGTTAACATCATATGAGTGCGTGTATGTGTGTGTGTGTGTGTGTGTGTGTGTCACACGTATGTGAATCATGAAGGAATTTTATTTTATTATTATTAAAATGATTATTTATTTTTGGAATTATGTCACAGTCACACATCGCAATACATCATAAAGCGCCATGATAATTCGTTGAACTTGAAATTTAAAATCAAACGCACTTCTGTTTCCTATTCAAGTCATTACTGTACTTGTACGCTTAAAATTGTTATGTGAATGAATAATTTTTGCTCTTGAATTATAAAATAAGTGTGGTGTAATAAATAATAACAATTTTTCTTTTGAATAATGAGATGTGTGTGTGATGTTATTTTAGGATTTTTTTTCCTCTCATTGGGGTCAATGTGCTTGAATTTTGAATGAATTGCGTTGCATTTACATGTCAGTTGATGGAACTCACTTTAAATTTCCAATTTTATTCTATCATTAAAATTACACGTAATTATTGTAATTAAATTTATTGATAAAAAAATTCACGTGTTACAACATTGTATTACATTTTGACGTGGTCGATGAATAAATTTTATTAACTCGACACATATTTGCTTGCCTCATAACACTTCAAAATCATCATTTAGCAATTAATTTAATTAATTTATTCTCTCTTTACAGTTGCGCGTGCCATTCAATGTTAATTTTGCCGTACGTTCCAAAGATGTTGTTGTCGATTTCACAAAGAAACATTGTAAAGTCGGCCTGAAAGGTCATCCATTGATAGTTGACGGTGAATTGTGTGCCGAAATTAAGCATGCAGATCTCTTGTGGTTACTCGAGAAGAATTCCGTTGTAATTACATTTGAGAAAATAAATCAAATGAATTGGTGGGATCGCCTTGTCATGTCAGATGCGCCAATTTCAACGCGTAAAATCAATCCAGAACCATCGAAATTGAGTGATTTGGATGGTGAGACACGAGGCATGGTGGAAAAAATGATGTATGACCAGAAACAAAAGGAATTGGGATTGCCGACGAGTGACGAGCAGAAAAAACAAGATGTATTGAAAAAGTGAGTTGTACAAGTCGCTTGAATTGAATTTGATATAAAATTGCATTTTTTTCTCTTTTTACAGATTCATGGAACAGCATCCTGAAATGGATTTCTCGAAATGTAAATTCAATTAAGACGTCATTTCATTTAAAAAAAAAAATCATAATCGCACCTTTTTCTTGTGATTTTCAACCATTTTCACTGTAATCAACATGTCAATCGATGAATATTAAAACTTAATCATACTTAAATAAATTAAAATAATAAAATTATATAAAATAACATTTATTTTCAACATTCAAACATCAAATTGAGTTTCAATTTAAATAGAAATGGACTCCAATTGATAAAATTAACACCAGCAATGCCACGATTATTCCAATTACATACAATTTTCCCTTTTCACTGGATTTTTTTAGCTCATCTCCTGACTTTTTGTCCCTTTCATTGTTTGCAACTTGATGATCACACACAATCTCGATATTTGATTGAATTTGATCCACTTTCAATGTCAAATCAAGATTATCCTTGATTTGTTGAAGGATTGTCGCGACTTGTTCGTGCACAAACAAATAATCGGAAAATTGAATTGAAATTGAATCTGTTTTTGCATTGACATTGATTGGGAAATAAATGCGACGTGGAGGTTCATTGATGACAACTTCACCGGGATTCATTTTCGTATCGACCAAGGAATCTGCAAGGATTTGAACGCGAGCTGCTAGAGTACGTAAAATATCTTGTTTGATAAATGCCTCAGCTTCAGCGACAGTGGCTTTGGCTGGAAAGAATGTTCGACTGGAAAGGAATCCTTGTGCTAAAATCGTGTGATTAAAGTTATTGATTTGTTCAGGTGTGTCTGAATCTGCATCCTGAAATTAAAGTTAAATTTCAATTCAATGCCCTTACTATGATAAGGAGGCACTTACACATGTCTTATAGATATGAGCCGTTACGATTTTACTCTCACTTGATAAATTTTCCAAGGTCTCACTTTTTTCATGGGGTGCCCCATTCAAAAAAACCTTACTCTTATCCAAAGTATCGGTCAAATACTTTAATGGTAACATCAAAATCTCTTCATTACTCGCCTTTTCCACATCCTCAATAGGCAACATTTCATGCAACTCATAATGTGTCTCCACCATAACCCATTGCGTACTTAATTTTTGATTAAATTTAAAATCAACACCTTTTAATTGTGCTCCCTTCCCTGAATCACCGGAGAAACTTTTACAATTAAATGAATTATTGCTTGACGAGTACCAAAGGACCAGTTTTTCACCATCATCAAATTCATCGGAATCACCCAGAAGCAGTTTATTTGACTTGATTGTACTAAAAATGAATGAAATTTTCTTTAAAAGTAAATCAAATTTGAATCAAAATGACTCACTGTTGCAAATTCACGACAAGAGATTTCAATTTCTGCACTCCTGCTGTATCAGAGAAGACATCCTTGGGTGCCACGACAAAAATTCCTAAAATATACATGCCACCAGGTAACATTTTAAGGACATCAGCAACGTGATTGACAAAAATATTGGCATCTACTTGTGATATTGATTGAATTTTATCAGTTGCAGGTGACTGAGCAAAGTGAACAACATTATCCTTGGATGTTTTTGAAGGCTTTGTGAAAAAACATTGAATTTTGATTTACTTTCAGAAAATTTAGGAGAAAAAATGCAAATTACCTGTCCAATTATTAGGCCAGTTACGATTTCCTGTATCTTACAAAGGCTTTTGAGATATGCTTCGGTTGCTACGTCGGCGATTACTTGTCGACCCATTTTCTTGTTGAATTTAAAAATTTACTATGGAAAATTTGAATTGAAATTCACGTAGCAGATGACTTATCGTTTGTTGACGTGTGAAATTTATCGTTTGTTTACCGCACAAGAAGGCGACGACTTTTATTTGTATTATGAAGGTAAGGTGGGGCTTTGGAATTCAAATTGAATTAACGGAAATTTCAGTTAAAATACATCAATGTGGTGTTAGCTGGGACATTTTTAATTTGACGAATCGAATTTAAAAGGAGAGCTGACACAAAATTTTGAAGTTTCCATATAAGTTTCTATAGAAAATAAACGTCAAATGAAATGTCAAGTGAAATTCTATCCTATGGACTTTGCTAGTAACTTCAATGAAATTAAGAGAAGTTTAATATTTTAACTTTAATTTTATTTATTGCATATTTTAATGTGTTTTTTCATATAAATAATAATTTACAAATCTTTTTTTTTATAATTCTTATTCTAGAATTCAATTTAAAAACTATGATTCACTAATTACTGACATAATCCAATCAACATAGTTCGGCAGTTTTGTATAAATTCCAAATTTATTCTTCTTTCCACATCCATCTCCAAAACTGGTGATGCCAAAAACAGTCCATGGTTGATGGGGCTTTGATGAATCTCTGTCATAATGAAAATTGTGTTAAAATGCTGTCGAAATCGACGAAATCTTCAAATACTCACCGACATAAAAGTCCTCCACCAGAGTCTCCTGCGCAGGTATCGATTCTTCCTCGCTTGTGACCTTTAATTTGAAAATTTAAGTTCATGGTTTTTTTTTGAATGAGTTCCATTTAAAATTTACCTGCACAAAACATATTTTTGGTAATTGTATAATCGTAATACACGCTACGACATTCATTAATTGGTACAATAGGAACTTCAGCTTCGTGTAGGATATTTGTGCCGGCATCATCCCAATGCCTTCGTTTACCCCATCCGATGATTGTGCAAGTATCACCAATGGGTAATTGTTGATTTCGTTTTGGAAGACATGCAAAACCAATGTGAGTTGTCTTTTGAATTTCTTTTGGAAGTCTAAATTGAAAAAATGAATTAAATAACTTAATTAATTTTAATTTAATTGTCATTACCTTAGCAAAGCAACATCATTATCAACAGTTTTCTTGTCATATTTCGGATATTTAATTGCATATTCAATTTTAAGTTCGATTTCAGTACCATCATGCTGCTGTAAGTTGTGTTCACCTAATCTGACATACAGACGTTTTCGCACACAATGAGCAGCAGTGAGAATCCTGTAAGCAAATGATGAAATTTAAATTTGTATGATCGTGTTAGGTGGGAATATTTTTGATTTGTTTACATTACATTGAGCTGTGTTAATATTGTATTAAAATTTCATTTAAACTAATTGTTTACTTACCAATGTGGAGATATTAACGTTCCACCACAGAAGGCTTCTTTGAATCGATTCAAGATCGCGACCTGCCACGGCCATTGACCTTTGCGTGCCGATTTCCCTCCAATGATTCTCAACATATTATAAACATTATTTTTTCGTTTATCTCGAACAACTGGAATTCCACAGTCGAATTCCGAACTCAACACATTCGTGGATAGGTGTTGACTTGACCAGCCACTTCTCCGATTTGACATTCTACTGTTGCTCAGGGCATTATTTTCATGTTTTCTCGATCTACCACGATTATTGAACGAATTTCCATATCTATTTGGTTTTTTATTGTTATGCTGGACACTTGCAACTGTCGTGGTTGTTGTTGTTGTACTGCTACTTGCCATGTCAAGAGCTTGATTCATTGTTTGCAGTTGATTTCCAATCCATTCCTGGCAGAAACTGCCCTCTGTGTAACAATAAGCGATTTCACGAATCACATCATTACCACAAATATGTTGAAGTTTACATTTCTTAAATCGCCTTGTAGTGCATTTTGCTGAACATTTGGACCATCGACTCCATTTTGTGTAGTTACTTACAGGAGGACGTCTCGGAATGCTAAAAACCGCTTTCTTATCTTTACGAATATCGGGAAATGAATCTGGAAAGGTATCCATTCGACGGTTACTGTTCGTAAGATGATCTTCATTTAGGTCAACATCTGTGTCGTAATCATTACTGTCATCAAAGTCCTCCATATTGAAAATATCACTGTCAGACCTCGCAGTTCTTAGATTTCTTGTTGTCAATGACTTTTTCCGTCTTCTATCGTTTCTGTGATGGAACTGAAACGGATTTGGCGTTGTACTGATATTGTTATTCCTGTAAATTTGGCCATAACTTAATGTCGTTTCAGTTACCGTTTGATTTGGGGGTGCAACAATTATAGGATTCCATGATGATGGTTGTGCAATTGAATCATCTTCCAACTCATCTTCATGCTCTCTACGGTATGGATTTGATCTGAATGTGTCATGTTTCCTGTAATAATATTTAACTTTTTTCGGTTTTTCACGTCCATGTTCCGATTGTTTCACTACTTTTAAGACTAACTTCTCACTTGCTTCATCATATGCATCTTCTTCATCACTATCGACATCATCATAAGGCGAATCATTCAAATCAACTTGAATCACTTGTGGTCTCTTTCGTCTCCGTTTACGCTTGGGTTTAGGTTTTGGTTTGATTACGAAATAATCACGTTCATCGTCGGCTTCATCATCAATGTAATCTGGATTGTAACTGGGCGGGAGTCGAGTTTCATATGGACGATGGTGATAACTGTTTGGACGAGGATAATCGTGATGGAGTTTTTCAAGACGTTGTTTCTCGTAATTTGAATGGAACTGTGGTGGACGAAAATGTGATGGATGTCTTTGATTGTGAATGTTATTAGGTCGATTAATGGTTGGAAATTGGGATGCACCTGAAGCATATCCGTCACTCAATCCATCCTGAGGATGAAACTTGTTGTTATTATGAACTGGCGTCACTGGTGTTGTAACGACATCTAGTTTGATTGGTTCACAACTGAAAGTTAAATGTAAAAATGTTAGAAATCTATTTTCAAAATATTTTCATTTTAAAACTCACAAAGCTCGTGAACAAAGTCGCTCCTCAATATGTCTCGTCTGTCCACATTTTCTGCGATCCAGGCAAAACCTTTCCCGTTCCTGTTTACAGTGCATGTCACACTTTGACCAATCAGTCCATGGAGTGAAGACAGGTCCTAATCGTCTTCGATGACTCCATCTACGGGATTTTCCAACAATTTTCGGTCGATTACCCTTCACAACATTCTTCACGTAATGTGGTCGATACGCTCTATCAATTCTATCACTTTCATCGCCATCAAGGAGCGTTGAACCAGTCCTCGTATCATTCAATAAAATGTCATCTATCGTCTCATCTTGTATGGATTTCAATTCCAAACCAATTGTGGAAGACTCTTCAGCAAATGTGAACTGCAATGAAAAAAAAAATATCAAATTAAATTTGTGACACAATTTCTTAATGGCACATTCCATGGAATTTCAAATCAAACTTGGCATCACACATGTTTCATAGCAAAAAATTCTTAAACGAAAAAATGTTGAGAGTTTCATTCCAGTTAAATGTAAAATGAATAATAAAAACCAAAATTACGTAAAAAAGTAACACATTGGATGGCAATCAAACGATGAAGTTGGGTTTATTTATGCAATCATTGCATGTGTGTGGTTCAATATTTGGCAAAATTGTAATAAAAATAGATATTTAAACACTCACAACATAATAAAATTTCAAATTAAACAGAGTTGAATTGGACTAGAATGCGAGTTTTGACATCAACTTCATTTTAAATGTAAACATCTGAAAGCACTCATGAAATTTTACAGTTTTTACAAATTTTCAAAGAATTTTAACTTGATTCAATTCAATTAATGTGAGAGTTTGACTTTAATCGTTACAAGGATCACAATGCCATAAATTTCCCATAATCTTAAAGGAAAATTTACTAAAATATCACATTAATCATCGGATTAACTGCAATTTAATTTGAAATTTAACTAAAAATTTTATTTAACAAAATATCTAAATAAAATGCAATCTAATTGTTATTAAAGCACATTAATTTGTATATAATTTGCATTTACTTAACGTGTTGCAATATTTATTTAATTTTAATAGATGCAAAAATCAATGCCAGTTAAATACTTTAAAATATAACACAAAGTAATGCACTTGAGATTACCGATTATCGCTCACAGACTCAATAATTTGTGATATTTAATGTGCAATTTTTAATGAATTGTCCAGACGCAGACGAGACCAGACACAAAAATTGAATTGCGTGTTGAAAGATGAAATTTTTACATGATGATTCTCGACCATGAAACAGTTGAGTCCTCATTTAAATATAAGAGGACTAGATTCGAGTGAATTCAATACACGTGAGAAGTGACATGGAAAAAAAATTCAACGTAATTAACGTGAGATTATCATTTGAAATGCAACTGAAATATTATTTAAATTAGTTTCAAAAATTCATATAATAATCATTTTGTTTAATATTTTATGATAATTGTTCAGTCATTGATCAACTCATGTGTTTTTTATATGGTGTAAGTGGATATTCAAGTTGAAATGCGCTTATGGGAACGGTTTACTGTACTAAAATATGAAATATTTCGTCTGTTTACCACGATTCTGTGATTTAGGAAAACTCGGTGATTTTACACGGTTTTCGAAAAAGGGTTTTTCGGTGGTTGCTGAAAATTTCAGGATTTTTCCTAATCTTAGGAAAAGTCGACCATTTTGAAAAATTCCATGGTTTTCGAAAGTTTTTCTACGATTTTCGAAATTTCAACGTTTTTTGAATATTTCTTATTTTTTAAAAATTAATCAGTTTTAAAATTTTTTTGAAAACTCGGCAATTTTTCACGGTTTCTGAAAACTCCAGGGTTTTTCGGGGGTTGCTCAAAATTTCAGGATTTATCCTAATCTTAGGAAAAGTCGACCATATTGAAAAATTCCATGGTTTTCGAAAGTTTTTCAACGATTTTCGAAATTTCAACGTTTTTTGAATATTTCTTATTTTTTAAAAATTAAGCAGTTTTAAAATTTTTTTGAAACTCGGCAATTTTTCAAGGGTTTTTCGGGGGTTGTTGAAAATTTCAGGATTTTTCCTAATCTTGGGAAAACTCGGCCATTTTGAAAATTCCATAGTTTTCGAAAGTTTTTCTACGATTTTCGAAATTTTAACGTTTTTCGGCCATTTTGAAAACTTTTATATCGAATTTTTGTTCAAATCGACTTAATTCATGAAAAATCGTCATTAAAGCAACTTAGTTAATGTGGCGCCATCTATCGTGGTGTAAAAGCGCTTAAATTCAACATTGAAATTTCCGTTTTCACAAAATTTTAACTACTGCACACCTTTTTTACTCTAAAACAAATATTTTTTTTTTAATAATGTAAAGTGCAATATAATCCGACCGATTTGCATTTTATAATAAATGGTAATAACAATAAATTATTTCTGTGTATGGAATGCATTTATCAGGCGATTTATATACTAATAAGTGGGAAAAAATAGTGTTATTGTGACACATTTGTCATATTTTAGAGCACTTCATATCACATTCATTTTTTTTTTGGACTTTCAATTTAAATTTTATTACACACATTTTTTTTTATTGTATCGTAAAGCCACAAAATCAGTCATAAAATTAAATGTAATTCAAATTTCTATTAGAAACCGAAGAAGTTCACCAAAAAAAGTAACCTTTTAAGATAATCAACATCAAACAGATCATAACATAAAGGTTAATCATCTATAACTTTAATGTTAAATTTACATGTAAATGATCTTCCGTTACATTTTTTTTCACACTTGTCACGATTAAAATCATCACCTATTAACATTTGACTAGAAAAAATCATGTTTGATGAACATAACATTCTAAATATTTGTCCTCAGTTAATCACTTCATTAAAAAATAAAAAATTAATGAAAAAATTGTGTTTAATGTTGTCGTGTCGTGTCAACTTAAAAAAAATAATAAGAATAAAAAATTACCTGTGTCTGCCTTGTCATATATGTGAGAGACTGAGTGAAATGTAGAACAGAATTTAGATTATGTATATGAAAGTGAAATTTTTTATTTAACGACAAGAAGAATTATGTTTAATGATTCCCACTCTCTTATGAGATAGACTTGACGTGTTAAATATTGTTTTTTCTTCTGTTTGTAGGTGTTACAATTAAATGTCTGTTTTGATTTTTTTTTCTAACTTCTAGTTTCTTTTTATTGTTATGATGTGTTGGGAAAAGTGAAACGGTAATTATGAGATTAAAATTTTAACGGTTTTCGGAACCTTATAACATTGAATTTTGTCGGAATTCGTCGTGAACCTTACAACAGCTTAAATGTCAACGTCACGTTGGACTAGCAAGACATTTAGTAAATTTGTGTCCTTTTTTCATTCAATAAAAGGCATTTCAATAATTGCCCACACTATAAACTGTAAAATTGGCGTTGAATTGGTTGGTGCAGAACCTTAAAACAGCTTAAATGTCAAAGTGACGTGAAAAAAGTAAAGCAAATGTATTTTTGCTCTTCATTTTGACGAAACTATTCAAGCTTCAAATGTCATGATGCGCTTTCCCTTGAAAATTTTCATATTGACTCCATTGATTAAGAAAAAATAATTGTGAACCTTACAAAAGTTGACATTTAACTGTCAAAACGTTGACATCTGTAAACTGACATCGAACACACCTCAAAATCCCTTAATCCACATCAAAATTTATTTACATTGTTTGACAACGATTTTAATATGAAAAATGTAAACAAACAACAGTTTATTAATAAAGTGCTTTAAATTTTTTATTTTTATTAATTAGAAAGACGACAAAAGATCATAATCTGTAAAATTCGTCAGAAAATCATAAATGACAAGTTTTTTTTTAAAGTCTTGTTTGTTATTGTTTATATTCATGTTAATTATAGAAACATTTTTATTGTTATTGTCTCATTTAAATTAATTTAGCACATGTTCCTTCTACGAAATTCCAATTTCATATTCAATTTGATGACAATTTTTGTGATATTGCAAAAAAAATGTTTAATATGTGTGTGGACCATCAAAATTCTCTGACTAGACAACAAAAGATCATTCATGAAATCAACAACCTCACCTAAATTTAGTTTAATTGATGATTTAAAAATATTTTTTTGAATGAATAAAATCAAATTGAATAAAAATCGATTACAATTTATGAATGAATTTGGTAGCTTCCTAACGTTAAATGAAATTGACCAAATTTGATCATAAGGTTGGTCATAAAATTTGTCAAAAAATAAATTTAATGTCAGTATCTTATGTTAAAAGATTGATTTTTATTATTAAAGGTAATTTCTCACCTTAAAATACAAAATATAAATTGAATTAAACTCCCACGAACCCAAAATTAGCTCTTCTCATTTTATGTTTATTTTCATTTAAATAAGTAGCTTCATCATAGCAATTAAATGTCAAAGAATATCAGGTCGAAATTGTTTCATTCACAAGTTTTGTTAAAAACTGATTAAATTCAATTCATGGTATGCAAAAAATGAAAATAAAAACGAATTATAACAAAACCACAATTCAAATTAAAGATCGTAGGAAGTGCATTTGGTTCATATTTCAATCTCTTCACAGTTGTTGGTAACAGTTAGCTTTTAAATGCTGTGTTTTACTTTTTATTTGAAGTGATATCTGAAATTGTTTTCGTATTTTTTTTTTTATTTATTTGTATAGTAAAAATGAAAAAAATTGAGCAAGTGGGCTTAGTGAAAGAGAATTATAGTCTTAACACTTGTTTAAATTTTTCAGTAGGTTTGCATTTGCATAGAAGTTGTTTTGAAAATAATAATTGGATTTATCTTTTAAATTGAATTTTAAACTGAAAATTGAATTTTAGCTGTTCGCAAGTAAAATTTGAGTTTATTTGGACAAAAAACCTTACAAAACCACAAAATTTGCTTAAAGGGTAAAATTTGAGACTTTGATTTTATATTAAAGTCGTTTATAGTCAAATTAGATATTATTATATATAAATTTGACAGTAAACCTTACAAAAGCTTAAAATTTGTTTCTTTTTATAAAAAACGGGGACTTTGATTAAAAATTGGAGTGATTCAAATCCTTATGGGTTAAAAATTCTTAAATTTTATTTACAAATTGAAAAATAAGATCAAACCATGGTCAAATTAGATATTTTTAGATTAAAATTTGACAGTGAACCTTACAAAAGCTAAAAATTTGTTTATATGTCGAATTAGAACCCTTTAAACAAAAAACGAGTTTAATGTCATAAAATTTGTTCCAATTCATAAAAAAGTATTAAAAATAAATACGTTTTTTATCAAATTACTCATAATTGATGATCTTTTACGGTAGTTAAAATGAAAATAATCATCAAAATTCCATAAAACCAAACAAATTAAATAGTCATAAAAACCTATCAACATAATAAATATTGTAATCAAATATTTTTTTTGTATATTTGGCCTCATGCTTTGTAAATATTCGGAATCCAATTAAATGTATATAATTTTTTTTTATCTGGAACAACATTCAACATGCAAAAAAAAAAATCAAATTATTCTAATTCAAAATTTATCACAGTTACATGTGTATTTTTTACGATTTTAATTGAATAACAATAATAATAATAATCAAAAATTAAATAGAATTCGTCATGGACAGAAGTAGTCTCAATTTAATTTGAAATTAAGTTGAAATTCATTCATTAATGATTCAATATGCCAAAATGAAACAGAATTAAGTTATTTTAGTGAGTGATAGGTTGCGGAAATGATATAACACTGAATTGTGTGTGGTCTCAAAGGTCAATATCATTAAAAATGTTTTATAATATTGTTGCATTTCATTTAACAATTTCTAGGGAAAAAAATGTAAAATTTAATTAACAATGTTCTGTCTTTGTGTACTTTAATTTATTATTAAATGCATTCATTATGAATTTTATGAGGAATGAAGCGAAGTTTCGTTGAATTATTATTATTACTGTTAATAAAATGATCAAAGATCAGTTGAACTTGCTTTGTTCAGTTTCAAGACACTTTGGATGGAATGGGCAATCGAACAGCATTAAAAATGAGGATTCTGGACCATAAACACACGACAAGGCAATTTAAAGTTCATTGTATGGCCATATCAAGTCAAGACAATCCCAAGAGTCGTCGTGGTGTGGGTCGACCTAAAGCGAGATGGATCAATGGCGTCCAAGCAGATCGAAGGGCACTACAAGTGAGAAACTTGAAAGAGAAAGCGCAGAATAGACAACTCTGGAATTCAATTCTTGACCAAGCCAAGACTAGGAAATGGTTGTAGAGTCGGTTAAATAAAGGATAAGGAGCTCCTTCTACGTTTAACCCTTAAAGCTTTCGGGAGGCTCTCAATCACCTTTCCTTGGACCCTATCAAAGAATTTACTGGACAATACTTGATTCTCTTCATAAGAAGCTGAGTCGACTGTCCTTGTCCTCTTTCATAGTGGATCTGATCCATGCAACAGCAGGTATGGACACTTACTGCCTCAGTATTGAAGCAGAATTTGTATAATGAAAAGTGTCTTAATTTGATTCCCATTTCAGATTTCTTTCCTTTATCACATTTTATTATTAGTTCATTTCATTATTACATCACTTAAGCGCTTCAGTTAAGTTGTAACCATTAAAAAAGGTAACAAAACGTTTACTTACTTACTTCTTTTTATTATTTTATTATTAAAAATCCGCCCACAATTGAATATCTTACAATCTTCATAAAAAGTTGGGTGTTTAAAAATAGTAAAGAAAAAAAAATGAAACGTAGAAAATCAATTTAAATTAATTTTGATTAAAAATTGAACCTCACACAATAACTCTTTTTTTTCCTCTTCTTTTAGCTACAAATCTTCTCATAACTGTACCTTTCTAATGGAGCAACATCATTAATTCTATTTTACTTTAATAATAACTTCAAAACAAAAAAATAATCATTTATTAAGACAAATCTGAATTAAATGTAACTGATTCTTCATCATATTTAAAGACACATTTAGTTACATGTAAAAAGATAGAGACTTGCGGTCTACCAATCATATCAGCATGGTATGAGTAGATAGTCAATGAAATAATAAAACCGGCTTTCTTCATGTTATTCTTTTGCATTTGTTATTTCATTCATTCATTCATTACTTTATTTGATTTTTATTACTATTTCGTTTTATTTAAGTTTTAATATATATAAATTTTGTAACTAGTTCCATTTTATATCATATTATTTTTTATTACAGACTTTTATTGAACATTAGAGGTTAGTTAATGATAACTATTAAGGCCAATGCAATTTGATCGGATGTTGTAGGTGTTCCATTTTCAATTCATTTCATTCTTTGAACCATTTTCCTTATCAATTTCATTTTCAAGTCATTTCACTTGTCGTTAGTGAATTTCGTCACAGTTTTTTTACAGTTATTTGTTTTGATTTTGACAGACAACATCTTTCTTAGTTACTAGAAAATTCCATTTTCAACTCATTTGATCTATCTGTCAAAATTGATATCAACTTTATTCATGATTCGATGTCATACCACTTTGACTTCAAATTGAAAATCGTGTTAAAAGCTATTTTTTACGTGAAAGAATTTAAAATCGCCAATTGTTGATGACATTTCAAGTAAACTTGACACAAGTTTGTGAGTCGATCTGTCAAAATTGTCCCAAAATGTTTATATTTCAGTTATATCATTTGAAGTTTCAATTAAAACTTATTTTTCCACCACTTAATTCCATTTTCAAATAATTTCAAATAAAATTCCATTTTCAACTCATTCCAAATTTTTGACACTTCAAATTCATTTCACCGAAGACACTCCTTTAATTTGTAATGGCCTTCAAAAAACTGCATTTTAATACTTTTTTGTACTCTTACATTTAAAATTTATCGTACACTCTAAAACAAAACTCATATTAATATTGATTTATTGGCTTCACGTGAAACATTTTACTTTTATCTTATTTTGATTTACATAGAAAAACATTATGAAAGAAACATTATTAAATTTGAATCCGTTGGCTTTTAATTAAAAAAAAACAAACAAAAAAATTAACTTTATGTGGTGCATTTTCATTTTAAAATGAAATGAAATGAAATTAAAGCAATCTATTCTAATTAAAAATCTATAAATTTCCTTTTAATTTCTTCATTTCAATTCATATTGAAAAAAGCTTTTTGACTCACATTTCATTTGACATTTTTATTAATATTAATAAAACACAATTAATCCCATAAATTTTAAAGTGCAAAAGGCATTTTTGAACTCCTTTCACTTCTTCTTCATCTTCTCAATGAAATTGATAAAAAAATTTACAATAAAACGCCTCTTTTGTCACGGTATCTGTTGCATTTTATCTCGCTTACTTTGAAAAAAATATTATTCAAATTCCTAAATGTAAAATATTACATTACAAAATATCTGCATTCAATTTTTTTTTTTTTGCATAATTGAAGAACGTTTTCATGACAATTGCATTTCTTTATTAATTTTTAAATTTTTTATATTAAAATAACAATAATAATCATGTTTAACCTTAACGAATTTTTGTTTTACTGTTTAACTGTTTTTTTTTTGTCTTGTAATTTTTTTCTATGACATTTAACATGCAAATAAAAAAGTTACTTTGGTTACATTTAAATGAAAAAGCTGAAGAAATGAACAGAAAAAATGGTCAAATAAAATTCAAATGAAAGGGAAAGCAAAAGAAATGATGAAATTTTATTGTTTGTACAATTTAATTTTTTTTAATATTTTGGTTGTTGATGGAAAGTAATAAAAAATAAAAATAATTTGAAATGTTTATATATAAATTTTTCTTTTCTACCAGTTAATTGTTGCAATTATTGTGTGAGTGTGTGATGTAATGATCTGTATTATGAGTGAAGTTTAATGTAAATAGAAAGAAAAATTTGGTGTTAACAGTTTAAATTAAAAAAGTAAATGGAAAATTTTTTATTTATTTTCATTTTTAATAATTTTTTTTTCCAATTTTAGTTGTTGAATGTTGAAGTGTTGAAATTTCAAAGAATTTCTGATTGTTTTTAACCCTTGGCTCCGCGACGGGGTCTGGTCAGGCCCCTAAGTACAAATTGTACAAAAAATCATATTTTTATGAGTTTTGAGTAAAAGTGACCTGAAGAAAAGTTGTCGAGAATATTTTAAGCTGCAACTTTGCTGAACTGACCAAGTCGATATTTCATTAAATAGGAGGCCAAAAATGGCAAAATACTTGAATTGCTTTAAAACTTACAAAAATACGATTTGTTTCATCCCAAAACAGAAAAAGTAGCTCAAAATTGCGTATTTTGCCATTTTTGGGATTTTAATTTATGAAATATAGAGTTGATCTTTTCAGCAAAGTTGTAGCTTGAAATATTCTCTACAATTTTGTTTCAGTTGGCTTTTGCCTAAAACTTACAAAAACATGATTTTTTTACTAAAAATAGTTAGAAGCCTGGTCAGACCCCGTCGCTGAAATTAAAGGAAAAAGTTACCGCTAAACGGAGGGTTAAAGGAACGTAGTTCGCTAAAATCTTCAAAGAACGCAATTGATCACACTTCCCTTCAAATTCTCATACCATAGTGAAATATTTTTCATTAAAAACAAAATTCAATTTTTCTACATTACCTGATAAAATGAAATCCCTTGTAATATGACTATCAATTGTAATAATATCCGTGTAATAATCTTAATATGATTCATTTTTCAACTTTATTATATTTTGTCTTATAACTCTCAACAATTTAATTTTTTTTTGTTTTCATACAAATATCATATAAGGCTTAATAAATATCATAATGATCATTATCGTTAAAATGCCTTTTTAAGTCATTTATCCAAATTTTTTTTTTTATATTCACTTTTTATGTTACTTGTTTCGTTTTATTTTTATATTATTCATATATTTTTTGTATTTTAATTTAATGTATTAACAAAACATTAAATGTTCACACTTGTTTACACTTTTGTTGTCATATTTTAATTTTATTGTATTTTTTTTAAATAATAATCTCGATTACACTGAACATGATCATAATATTTTTTTTTAATTGTTGAACATTGTCATCTCATTAATTTTGGTTCACACTTTGGTTTTACATTTAATATGATCTGAAATTGAAATTAAAATGAAAAAAAATATTATTTTAATATTTATTATCAATATTTTTTACATAGGTTAGGGTTAATCTGCATCAGTGTCATTGAAAATTCTGATCTACATTTTTTTTTTGTTTTAATTTTAATTTAAAATAAGAATGACAACAAGTCTGGTGTTGTTAGTTGTAAGAAAAAATTCCAATCAAGAGAATTTTTATTTTAATATAAATTTAAAAAAATGAGTAGTTGCTTGTATTTAAAAAAAAAAAAAATATTGACACTGAGCACGTTTTCCTACACAATTTTAATACATATATGATTATTTTTCCCAATTAGGTAATGTTTCCTTTTTAATACAAGTAACAGACTTACTTTAAAAAAATTATTAAGTGTGTATTTTATAAGATTGTAATAACAAGTACTGTCCATAATAAAATAGCCCTCGTTACTGTTTATTAATGGTATTTAGGTAAAAATGGATTGTTTTGTTAATGAAGGGAATACCTGATGGTTGTTTGTTTATTTTCTATTGAATTTATCTTTAAAATGCGAGTATTGCATATTGAATACAAAAAAAAAGTTCGTTAACAATTTGATATGATGCTATTGAGCGTTATTTGTTTTTAAATGTGTAAAGTGATTAAAGGAAGAATTCAATGAACGTTATTTTTTATCATTATTATCATACAGAATGAGAGAATTCATGTATGAAAAGCACTTTGCTGTTATTTTATATTGCAAGTATTATATTATGGAATTAATGTTCAATTTATCTCATATTCGCAATTTCAGGGCCGTGGAATGTGATTTCAAGGAGACAAGGGCACATGATGGTTGATGGTCGTTTTTAATTTGGATCAATTGGGTGTGATCTGATTTTGAAAGTGAAAGGGGGACTAGGGCTGTATATTTGCCCTTAAAGCTTGCATTAGGTCATCAGTCGGACCCACTGTGCCCTTTCGCTATGATCATCAGAGGGCCTTAGCTTCTATCCTGTTATTCCAAGTTTTCACCAACTTCAGCTACCTTTAACTCAAATGATCAACCTGAAAAGGAACTTTTGAAATTCATATTCAATGTCACATCCCTGAAATTACTTGTAATCAACATTTCTTATAAGGTAAGTGGTATCCATTGATTATATCCAACTACTATATGAATAAATTGCTTGAAATGCCCAGTAAAACAACATCGCACGCAAATATTCTTACATTGAAAAATAAACTGCAAAGTGCAATTCAATGAATGAACTTTCAACATCGATACAACTTTGCAATTCAAAAAGTTCGGTATACATAGATTTTGATTAAAGAGCATTCAAAATTAAGTTATTCAAAAAACTTAACGTTGACGAAATCTTGATTGATTATTGCTTTTGTATTTTAGTATGAAAATAATGAAAATGAAATTTTAACAACAAAAAAGGAATAATAATAAATCTGTCTGCCAAATGTCAAATCTCATGTAAAAGAGCATACAATTGTCTGAAGTAGCGAAGGACATAAACACTTAGGTGAGCACCAGGATAAAATTTGGAATTAAAATTGATCAAAAATTTTCTTTTTGATGGTGCTAAGATCGCTTATAAGTGCAATAAAGAGCATTAAAGCCCTAAAAATATCAAATAAGTGCAAAGAAGAGCAAAAACAGGTAACATGAAGTGCAAGAAAGATCAATCAGTTTGGATTGTATAGAAAGGTGGGATTTAAACTTTTTAAACTTGTTCAATAAAGGCTGCGGGCAGATTGTTGTAGATCTTTGCTCCAATGAAGGAAATTCTTTTTTGACAGACACGTAGTCTGCAATGTGGTTTGTCAAGTCGTGTTCTATGTCTTGAATTATAACTGTGTGTGCTTGAGCTAAACTTTACATTACTATTTAAAATATTATTCAACGTTTTGAAAACAAAGAGTGCTATGGATGATTCATAAAGTCCTCTAATCGGTAATATGATTTTAACAAAATGGCTGTATATAACGACTCTCAAGATCTCATATGCCATGTTATAAACATTTCTAACGGCAGTGTTTTGCAGTACCTGGATGCTTTTCAGCTCTCTTTCAGCTGCGGCACCCCATGCCTCAATCATGTATATTAATTGACTTTGTATCATTGAGTAATACAAAGTCTGTCTCATTTCAATTGATAACAGTTATGTTGAGCGATACAAAATTGCAGCTAGTGGCTTAGTCCTCGAGATTAAGTTGTTGATGTGGTTTTTCCATGTTAGATGAGAGTCTAGCACTAGTCCCAAATATCTAAACTCATCAACTACATCTATTGCTTGTTCTTTGAATTTGATTTGTGTGAGATGCTCTGATTTATTTTGCTTTGTGCTAAAATGCATTAATTTTGTTTTTTTGGGTTAATCCTTAATCCATGAGAGCTGAAATAATCATCAAATAAATTTCAACCTATTCTTTTGTTTCTAGGCAATGATGGTACTGAATAGAACACCGTGTATATCGGAATGAAGTTTTTGGGCCACCAGAATCTTCAATGTCAAGAAAACAAAGCCAATCCGCGCCTGGACCCTCCTCAGGTGAGTTAAACTAACTTTAAAAAAATTAATCACAATTGCATGTCATATATCAAACTATATCCACTTCCTTATCCACATACTGTAACAAACAAATAAATCCATTCAATAACATTTAACAAAAGGACACAATTTACAAATTAATAATATATTCCAAAATTATCTTGTCTGTTTCTTGATTCGATACAGAGACATATCAATACACATATTTATTTTCATAAATTCATAAAATTCAATTTAAGTGAAGTTTGCTGCTTCTTATATTTTAAGTATATTTTTCTTTGACAAAGAATGAAAAAAAAATAAATTTTGGCATCATCATCATCATACAAACATACGTTTCAAATACAAAAAAAATATGATATGACATCAAAAGTAACGAAACATATGTACTGCAGATTCTCCAGAAATGCAAATGTTATTTTTATTATAGATTTCATTTTAACTTTGCATTTAAAATAGAAGCATATTTGAGCGGTATTTAAAATAAATTGTTAATAAATGAATGAATAAATATCATTTGAATAAGTAAAAATAAAGATGAAATATGATTTATGAGTGCTTTGGCCTCTAAAATTCAAATACCGAAGACATATGTGATGGTTTATTGACGATTTTTGATTTCAATTTGTATTGGGTTTTTTTTTGACTTGGAAAGAACAAAAAAATATTAATAAATTATGTCAATAACAAAAAAATTTCTATAATAAAAAAAGAGATAAGTTACAGTCGGTAGGAAGACTGATAATTGACATGAGTAATAAAAAAAATACTTATCATGTTTTATTAAAGTGTTGCATTTAAATTAATTATAAACTGAAGAGATAAGCGATTATTTAAAAAATTTCCTTATTTATTTGTTGTTTTGTGACAATATTTGACGTGAAGATTATTCGCTGTACGAAAATAAGTCACATTATGCGATTTTACAATCAAATTTCATTCCAAGGCAAAATTTTGTGGTTTCAATTGAAATTCTGTTTGCGAATGCCTCAAAAATCTCATTCAATAAATTACCTCAACAATTTTTCCCCTTCATTAATTTCATTTTAAATTTATCACTCAAGACAGTAAATAATCTGATACACATTTGGAATTTTGTATCATATTTTAACGCCTTCAACTACTCACTTGTGTCATACAATGCAAACCAAAACCAAACAAATCTGCGGTTGAACTCCACCACAACAATTTTATTTATTTATTTTTTCATTTTCAATTTTAAGCTCATACGAAAATCACTTAAATACATTAATATACAAAATTGTAAAATGAATTCCCCTGCGGTGAGTGATTTGAGCTCATATTTTTTAGGAAAATTTTTATTTATTTATTTTAAAATTTATGGAAATAAATAAACAAATTTATAACTCGATGAAATCAATTCATTGTTTTTTTTTGTTCGTATTTTTATGCTAATGAGAAAATGTTTAAAATTTTATAAATAGCTACAAATTGAACAGACGATTACATTTTTTTTGTTGTTGTTGTTGTCGTTATGTTTGTTTATGAAGCGTGACAATGTTTCATGTATTCTGCATGTATTTGAATTAAATTAAATACCATATAATATAATAAAACTACTAATAATATCGTTAAAAGATAAAATTTGATATTTTTTTTTGATTAAATGGTTAAACGAATTTAATTGTATCACTTCCTCACTCACAGAATATTTTGTGTCAAATTCTTGAATTTGATGTGGTTTTTATCGTTTTATTAAAATTTAACAACTCATTAGACACTTTTAAATACATACATTTAAAGATACAAAAGCATGTAAACCGCAAATTGTCTGATGTTATGGGAATTATGCTATTTTTCGTTGTTTTATTGAAGTGAATTAAATGGAATATGTTGAGTTTTGGAATATGCATCATTTTAATTTGATTGGATGATAAATTGTAGCTATTTTCTGTGCATTTCTATTAAATTGAATGGAAAAGTGAAGCAGTTGTTGTTAAATTTACTTTAAATGCATGATTATGACAATTGTATTATTATAACACTTTTATTACTTGTCATATTTAATGCACGATCTTTTTTTTCACTATTTTTATATTTATTTTACCATCAGTTGGGGAGAATATGGAATTTATAATAGAAGGCTCAGTAAAAATATTTATGAAAGGAGTCCTCCTGCAGATTTCCTATCATCATCATATCAATATGTGATGAATGCGTATGCTAAAATTATAAAAATGAGAAGTAGAGGCACAAAAGTGATGTGGATTGGACTAGAACTGAGAGTTTTTCAATCTGTCAAGTCATAATACAAAATTAGCTCTAGAAATCAGGCAGAATGCCAAACTTTACTCAAAAACACGCCTCTTTTCCTCCAGAGGGACAAAAAATGCCTTCAAAATAACACGCAAGAGCTCTATGAGCAGAATTATGTGGAGAGGTTGGCTGTAGTTGCTACATCGAAACAAGATTCTGAGCTCTTGGCCATGTCAGGTATGTGCTTCTTTGAATATATATGAAGTTTTGTACATTTAATCAATATTTCTCCACAGACCTCAACATCACAAAGTCAAAATTGATAAGAAGAAAAAATGTACAAAAAGAATTTCAATTGAAAGGAACATAAAGTATTATTTTAAAAAAGCTTATTAACTATAAAGGTAGATTTTAATTTGGCGGACATGAAAATTTATCAAAGCAAATATTTGTTGTCAACATATTTATGATCTTCCAAAATAAATAAATATTTGTTCCACAGCCTTGCTGAGATTCTCAATTCTACTTCTAGAGGAAAGCGAAAACAAGAATTTAATAGAAAAAGTATTAAATATTAGCCTAGAGATCCAAGACTAATGTGTGAAATGCAGCTTCGTACTCCAAAGTTAGAGTAAATAGCAGCCAGAAATGCCATCAAGTTTACAGTTTTACTTATTTATGAAATCGGATTTCGCATTAAAGCAGAAGTATTATAATACTAATATAATTATAATTACAATACAACAGTTGTGATTTTTGAACTATCGATCAAACTGACTATTTTGAACATCTCGATTAAAGCTAAAACCCAATACTGTATCAATTTGGATGTCTTTTTCAGCATGTTATCAAACCATCGGTCGGACATACTGTGGCTATCTGTATTCATCATCAGAGGATGGTTTGATGTTGATGTCACCACCTTTGTTCTACCTGAAACAGGGTAGGGTCATTTAAGATTGTAAAATTTCATGGCAGATAAAAGAATTGATTTATGGTTCAACCCGCTTGCCAGTTCACTGAACTATCTCGTCCAATACGAGCAAGTTTTCAGGTTTCTTATGATCACATAAAAAATATGCAGTGGCATAAAATTTACAATAAATATCACGTCATATCACCCCAACAGAAAGTAAAACCATCTTTATTTTCCTTTAAAGACCAAGAAATGAATATAATCATATATCAAAAAAAGTACACAATTGTAAATGTGGCTTCAAGAGAGTTCAAATGTTAATGTTACAGCTAACAGCATTTCAGCCATAGTACAATGGAAATATATAGCTTAAAAATCAAAATGTGTTTCTTCTGAAAATGAAGAATAGGACTTTCATACTACACTATAAAATCTTAAACATAATATCACAAAGAGATCTAAATATGATGATTAAAAGCATGTAATGTAACATGAATGTAATGTAACAATAATCATAAATTTTATTTTATTTTAATATAAAGGAATATAAATAATAATAATCACAATCATAATAATGCAAGGAATATTGTTTTAAATAACATTTGCTATTAATAAATATGAATTATTATTAAAATTTGTCATTTAATCATAAGAATATGTAAAAATTTGTAATTTAGAATGCAAAAATGTAATTTCAAAATAAAAAAAAATTGCATTTCAATGCTTTGACTAACATTTTTATAATCATAAGTAAAATCAAAAGATACCGGTTGCTCTCATAATTGAGTTTATAAATGCTTTATTTATAAAATTATTCATGCTTTATGGTGTTCAATCATTTTGTTTTTCTTTTTTCATTATATTATTATATTTTAATCAATTTGTATCTCATTTAACTTAACTTAGACATGTAACACTAATTTGTTTTTCTTTTTTAAATAGTGTTTACACTGTTTTTGGCTTCATTGGGTCTTATAATTAGAGTTACATCATGTCTATGTTATTTTTTTCTTTTAACATTTCTAACCAAAATTTAATGAATTAAATGATTTTTAATCCGATTTATTTAAATTAAATTGTACATTTCATTTATTTTTTTTATGATAACAATGGACAAAAGAAAGCGCAAATTTTTATATATTTGGATTGAAATTAAGAAAAAAAAAATAGTTTAATTTTAATGAAAAAGCGTAGTAATTCAATTATTTGTATAATAAAATTTTCACTTTCATTATCATTTTTAGAAGTGTTACGTATCAAAATCAGTCTTTTTTTATACCATTTCTGGATCAGTAAATTTGAATGTGATATTTAAATTATTTTAGATAAGTAAAGTGTAAGAAGATTATTTTAATTATTAGGTATCGTGATGTTTCTTTACTTTTGAAGCTTAAATTTGATTGATTTGAATGAATTTGAATTAAAAGAAAAAGGAAAAATTAAATGATCGCTTAAAGACAACAAAACAGTAATTGGAGTTTAGTGAAAATTACAAATCGTTTAGGTTCTGGTCATGTAATGTCTTTATTGTACTTGGGAGAAAGCATGAAATTGGCTAATATTTTATGTAAGCTTGACTTTCAAAGTGTTGAGAGCTGTTAAGACGAAAGAAATGATTACGTGACATATTCTGTGATTCGAGGTCTTAATTAAAGCAACTTTTTTCATCATATTGACATATTTAGCTGCCTTGAACAGGAGGTGTACGGTGCAAGGTCCTGCTTTGATCAGAAAACTTCAAACCTTAATACTCCTATTTTCGACTGCTTAATTTGAGTTACCGGCCAGAAGGTGACAATATGAAGCCGAAGGCACATCGATTATGACAAACACTTCATTTAAGGGAATTTTTGAAAAATTTTTAACTGGGCGTCTCAGTGTCTTGATCAAAATTAACACACTCAGATTCCATCAGAACTTTGATTCGAATGCCTGGTTCATGAGTCCACTTCCTATTCCTATTAAACGCATTAGATTGCTTCACTTGAATAAGTAATCTACTGAATTAGCACTCCATGTAATTAGCAAACATTCTCTTTTCTTCTTAACGTTTCTGTACTTTACTCCTTATCATAAATCTATTAGTTAAAAACATTCCCGTTATAACAATAACTTTTTCTCCAACTGACTACAGCTAATTTATGTTTTTTCTGGGCAAAATTATGCGTTTCTTGGATTATGTTAACGACTCATATTCGTATGTCTGTGTGTTAACTATCTCAAATGATATAAGATGTAAAAACATGCAAATGTAACATTAATTTGATAAATTATTACTATTACATTACAAAATACTATCCAATTAACACCTTTCTTGTATGGACTCTTTGTTAACTTTAATTCTTGTAATATCTCGTATACCTGATTAAAATTCGTATCATGTGCTAAATTATTACTTTTAATGGAATTCACGAGTTACTTAGAAAACATAATTTTTTTTTGAATAAATTTGATATATATTTGATTTAAATATTCGTCTCGTTTTCATTTCAACTCTCATTCAAGACGTAACTTTGCAGTATCGCTATTATTAGAATGATTTATCTACACATCAATCCAATCCACTCCAATTGTTGCTACCGATATTCTTGTTCTTATTTTGTTCTTTTTATTTATATTTTTTGTTTGATGCATCGTGTTTTGAATTTAAAGTAGATGAATTGATTTTATTTTTTATTTTTTACATTGCATTTGAATTCAATTTAACATTGAAAATCAATTTAAAGTTGCATTTCAGTACAGAAATTTGCTTGTCTGTGAAATTCAAAGGATTTCTAATGCTAAAAAATTGTCTGCAGAGAATGACATTTCATTATCAAAGTGAGTTGAATGTCATGAAAATGTGAAAAGTAAAGTTTAAAGGAAACATTGATCGTATTTTTGTATAAAATTCTGAATAAATGAAAAATAACTGTCAATTTGAAAAAAAATAACGGACAAAAATTTTAAATTTAAACAATATTTTCAGTTATGAATTTCATTTTTGATGTAAACTGAACAAAATTTCTTTGAAAAAGTTAATTGACAAGTTGCTTAGCATTGTTTAGCTTCCAAAGTTTTTCAGAAACGTCAAATTTTCGATTTTAAACGTCAAATTAAACTTATGAATGCCAAATGAAGCCCCTTAGTCATAAAAATCGAGTCATTTTAAGTTCAGTATCTCATTATTTTCTGCTTTAATTGAATTTTATTCATTTTTCATTACAAAAATTGCATTTTCAAATCAACCGACAGACAGACGACATCCCATTTTCCATAAAATTTCAAAAGAAAACCTCCATTTTTTTCTTCAAATATTACAAACTCAAATTTCGTTTAAATTTCACTCAAAAAAGAGGATTAAAGTGCCAATCATCATACTCTGCAAACATAATTTCAATTTAACACACACATCGAGAATCGTTATGTGAAAATAATTTTAAATGAGATTTTAAATAGTAATTTTGCACATTTTTAACCTAATTGTCTAGACAAGAAAGAATAACTTCAATTTAAACTGCAAATAACACAGAACAGATAAAAATTGTGAATTTCAATTAAATTTCAAAAAAAAAAAAAAAAAAAAAAATAAATAAATGAACACCTTTAATTTACCAGAAACCCCAAAATCCATTAAGAGTCAAAAAAAATAAATTTTAAGAAAATATAATAAAAAATTGGAAGTCCATTTAAGGAAATGTGTATCAAAAATTTAATTTTTTATCATAATAATTAATTACCATTAAAATCACTGAAGCACCGATTAAATTATATTTTTTTTGCAATTTTATTTTTTTTTTTTTGATAATTTTTATTTGCAAAAAAAAATTAAATTAAAATTACGTTTTGTAATAAAAATTCCTCTAATCTCACTTCACGTTTGATGTTCTCATGAAGTTAGAATTTAAAATAACACAAAAACATCAATAAAAATTGTCACATTTAACATTTATTATTACTTCATTCTGTTTTTTCACTTACTTATTTTTTGCACATGTTTTGAATTTTTACTTCAATTTTTCTTGAATGCAATTAATTTTTATTGTAATGAAATATTTGAAAATTATGTGAACAAAAATATTTTACATTTAATATTTTTTTTTTTAAATTTAATTTTATAATTTTTTTTCTAATCACTATTAAATTTAACCGAATTTTTATTATTATAAATTTTTTATTTTCATCGCCCACCGAACGTCTTGACAAATTGACGATCTGACTGGTACTGAGAGATACACAAAAATGCTCAAATGTAAAAATAATTATTATTATAGTAATATGAAATATAAAGTGAATTTACAATATTATTATCATGCCGTACAATTCAATGTACAATACAATACAAAACAGTAGTATGATGTGTCTCTCTGCTTGCATTGCATGGTATGAGATTGAATGAGAAACACAAATACATTGATGAAAAATGTGTTTTTTTTTGCTGTTCGGTAAATCATGAATGCAAGTCAACATATGTTAAGTTGATTGTATGGAAATGATGAGTGAGTTGATATAATGAAAGAGGTAGAGTAAAAATTTTTATGAATGAAATGATGATGATCGTTGGGATTTGGGTATGTTAGCGTTGAAAATAAGGAGGTAGGAAGATTTAAGTTGATCAGTAAAGCCTTGTATAAGTGAATTCTCCAAAAAATCGTCTTTTTATATACAGTAAAACCTCGTATTAGTGAATTCTACAAATAATCGACTTTTTATTTACAGTAAAGCTTCGTATTAGTGAATTCTGAAAATAATCGACTTTTTATTCAGTAAAGCCTCGTTTTAGTGAATTCTACAAATAATCGACTTTTTATTTACAGTAAAGCCTCGTATTAGTGAATTCTGCAAATAATCGACTTTTTATTTACAGTAAAGCCTCGTATTAGTGAATTCTGAAAATAATCGACTTTTTATTCAGTAAAGCCTCGTTTTAGTGAATTCTACAAATAATCGACTTTTTATTTACAGTAAAGCCTCGTATTAGTGAATTCTGCAAATAATCGAATTTTTATTTACAGTAAAGCCTCGTATTAGTGAATTCTGAAAATAATCGACTTTTTATTCAGTAAAGCCTCGTATTAGCGAATTCTACAAATAATCGACTTTTTATTTACAGTAAAGCCTCGTATTAGTGAATTCTGCAAATAATCGACTTTTTATTTACAGTAAAGCCTCGTTTTAGTGAATTCTGTAAATAATCGATTTTTTATTGCATCTTTAAAAAAAATTTTAGTTCACCAAATCGAAACTGAACTGTACTTAAACGTTCGTATAAAGAAATCTTCGAAATTTTTCTTAAAAAGTCATTTGAAGTGTATTTTGCACAGAAACCTTTGGCTTGATGTCAATAATTTTAGTCAAAGCCTTAACCTAAGAATATAGAACTGAATTTATTTTCGATTTTTCGATCCGAAAATCAATTAAAACACATTTCAACTAATTTTTCATCGGTTATCAAGCAAAATTTTAATTATTTTTTCTTTCATTTCATTAAATTTCATAACAAAAAAAAATATCAATTTCATTGAAAATTATGCCACATTGCAACAGGATTCCCTCGATTACTTATCATATTACCCCAATGTTCCAGCAGGGATCCACTCGCCTTAGGTCCCAAATTAATTTCACCAAACACTAACTTTTTCCCCATTTTATTTTTAGTTGCAACAGAAATCTATCAAAAAAAATAATTTACATTCAAATTAGTCTCATGAGACAATTAAAAATAACACACACAAATTAAATTTAAAAAAAAATTCCATACCCTAATATTAATATTTTCTAAATCACTTTCGTCATCAATCGGTATTGAAATTGTCGCTTCATTTGGATCCCATCGACTTGACAATGTTGGAGCAAAATTTTCAGACTTCCATGCCTTAAGTGGCATGTCATTATATTTAAATACTGATGTTTTGATGTACATGTCAGCTGTGGAGTAATTTAAAAATAAACAAAGATTTTTTTTTGATATATGAAATAAAGAAAAAAAATGAAAAATTGAAAAAAAAATCATGGGAAGTTAAAAAAAGTGATGAATGACTGATTGATTGAATTTATTTTAATACAATTATTACGAGGCCTATTCAATTGAATGTCATCAATCATCGGATTGTGATTTCCATGAAATTTTGGGTTTCAATGAAAAAAATGACATTTAATGAAAATGGAAACCACAAAAAAATAAAATTTTCTTTTCATTGAATTCAAAATTTTTCCATTGAAAAGCCCTTCAATTCAAATTTTGTTTAATTCATTTATGGTCTTACACTAAATGATAAAAAAAAATTAAAAAGAGGGGAAACGATTTTTTATAATACTTTTATATTAGGTCACATCTAAAAAAGGAAGTCAAGTAAAACGTCGCTACAGTCTTTCCGGGCCATCGTAGACCCATAGTTTCTTCTGAAACTATATCTTATTTTCATGCGCGGAGGTAGCCTCATCATTAGAATTTTTGATTTTCATATAAAAAAATAGAGTTGCCGAACAACTTTTGGTTTAAAATACCGGTTTTTCAACAAAAATCAAAAAATTTCCACAAATTTCCCGGAAAATCAAAAAAAAATTATATCACTAGAATCCTCTTAAAATAAGCTACAACTTTGCTGAAGACACCAAAGACCTAGGACGAACTTGAAAAAAATTTTTTTTTCCATACACATGAATTCTCTTATTATAATGTGGATACATCGACTGTAAATAAAAAGTGTATTCCAAAAACTATTAAGTTGTTTGGTTAGATCTTAATTCGGTTAATTTTACGAAAAATAAAACTAAAAAGTCAAAAATAAAAAAAATATAAAAAAAATCATAAAAAGTGTGCCTTGTCCTCAAGAAGTTATTAACTTCTAAAATAAACTTTTATGAGGAGGGGATGGCTAACTAAAAAGTAAAAAACAAGAAGTTTTCAAGCTAAAAAAATATTTGTGATAACAGCTTCACAAAGTTTTTAAAAGTTGAATTTTGAGTATTAACAGGAAGTATAGTTGTAAACACCTTAGGTTTTTCTCACATCGCAAAATCAGACTCAATAAAAAAATTCAACTTTTAAAAACTTTGTGAAGCTGTTATCACAAATAATTTTTTAGCTTGAAAACTTCTTGTTTTTTACTTTTTAGTTAGCCATTCCCTCCTCATAAAAGTTTATTTTAGAAGTTAATAACTTCTTGAGGACAAGGCACACTTTTTATGATTTTTTTTATATTTTTTTTATTTTTGACTTTTTAGTTTTATTTTTCGTAAAATTAACCGAATTAAGATCTAACCAAACAACTTAATAGTTTTAAATAATAAAATAGAAATTAATTTGACAGAAGAGTCGTGTTAACACCAAAGAGACACATTTAATTAAGAATTATCGCACCCAAAATGGATAATTAGAGTATTTTATTATAACTTCTTACTTTTATTTTTTTGGTTTGAGTTCTATTTTTAATTGAAAGTGTGTGTATTTAAATGTTAATGTTAAGTGAGGATTGAAAACATTTCAAAATTCAATTTAAAATGTATTAACCTTGCCCTTTTTCTGTTCAAATTTTGACATTTACAGTGAAAAATAGACTTACAAGCACTTTTCTCAAATTCTTCTTTGGCTTTAATTGAACACCGCATACGTGATGTGATGACTTTGAGATATAACGAACGATTTTTCGGTTTTTTTGTTAATTTCATGATGCTTTTGACACCTTTAAAGCTAAATGAACGAGTATTTGAAGGAGTTTTTGGTGACTTGACATCATCTGAATTGGCATCACAATCGAATGGATTTCCAGGAGGGTCTGGAGTTAAAGGTGATGGTGGTTCAATTTCACACAACTCCAGAATGAGTTCAAGTTGGCCACGGGCACTTGATTGGACCTGCATGGAATTAAAACGCAAAATTGATTTGAAATTCAATTGTAGTGCACTAAAGTATGCAATGAATATCACACATTAAATTTAAATTTACTTACAGACACTCTTGATTCATTGACATGGTTAATTGTTAATTCTTTAATTGACTTCCACATTTCCTCTGTAACGAAGTGATCTTTTTTTGCATCTCCTATGAATAATTTTGGCTCGATTGACCACGTGACTGAACCTGGAGGTGAAAATGAAATGAAAATTTTCATTGAAATTAAAATGAATTGAAATTCATACCAATATTTCGCTGACTTTCACTTGCTGTCAATATTTTCTCCTTGGGAATATCACTATCATGCTTAATTTTTGCCTCTTTAGCACTTTTATCACCTTTGCCACCTTTGACCTTGACTTCATCTTCCTCAGACACACTGTTTCCTTTCATCAATGAAGCCGGTCGCTGTCTCAAAAGCAAAGTCCCTTGTCGTTTAAATTCCGTTAGGGCTTCTTGAATTTTATTCTGGGCTCCAGGAGGTAGTTCAAGTAATGCAAATACCGTAAAAACGATGAAATGTCCATTGAAAAGCCTTTCAGGTAGATTTACATCACAATTTTCCGTCTTATTCTGTTTTTGTTTCATTGATGATCTGAAATTAGAGTTCAAATTGAGTAATATTTCATTTAAATTCAAATTTCTTACTTCAAAACCAGTCCCATTGGAAAACTGAACGTGTCATTGAATTTCGGCCATGATGCTGTTTGTATGCTCGACTCATGTCGAATCGAACCCGGGAAGAGCTTGACTTTGACAACATATCCCTTAACACTCTTAAGTCCGAAACTTGTCGGAAGGTGACGTGCTCCAATGAGATGCACAATCAATTCAGGTGGTCGATCTTTTTCCTTTGAATTTTTTGCTTTACCTGAATCGAGTTCGAGTCGGAATCCGACTTCAGGCTCCAATTTTTCAGTTTCATTCGTTTTACGTGTTGAATTGGCTGCGAAATTGTTGTAAGACGTTTTTGTGGGCAGCAAATTCTTTAATTTGCTCATGGAGAATGATGACATTGTGTGTACTTTTTTTTAACTGACGTATAAGTAAACACAATGCATTTAGATATTTACTGAGTACGTTAAATTTTATATGAACAAAATTGTGTATCGTAGGTTTCTTTTCTATTTTAATTTAAGTGGTCTCTTTAAAAGTAACGTAAAATTATGTCATACACTTCAATTTTAATGTACAATGAAATTTTTTTTCAACACAGAACAATGAATTATAATTTTTTTTTATTAATAATTGAATTTTCTCACACAATTAATTTTTATTTACATACACGATTGCACACACACAGCAAAACTATCAAATTTAATATCATTTCAAGGTGATGCCATTCCTTATTCTTATAAAATTCAAATAATTTATGATTCAATACACCGATTACTTGATTCTTGTGATCATAAATTTTTTTCGGTCGTGCACAAATTATATTTTATAGTTAAATTTAAAATGTGATTTCATCAATTCACGTACGAGTACTAATTGTGACAAATTATCGTCGATTTTGCTCACTGACATTCAATTCAGGAATTTCAGTTAAATTTTTATTATTGAAATTTAACGAGATATGCAATTTTTTTAACGGTTATTGATAAGATATGATTATTTTTTGTCTAATTTCATTATATTTGTCACCGCTTTGTATTTTTTTTATTTATTTACATTCTATTTCATATAAAAATATTTTTTTTATTGTTAAACCGCGATAACAAAACACGATCAGTACAAAACCACGACTCAATATCAACTGAATATGAGTTGAGTTACTTTTTATTAATAAATATGAGAAAATGAATCAACTGTAATATGAGAAATGTTAAATTGTATAGAATTACGAGTTATTGTTTGTTTTGTTTACGTTTTTTTATATTTTGTTGTCTATTATAATAAAAAAAATTAACTGGTTGAGTAGACTCAAACCACACAATAGGGTTTCGGAGCAATTGTCCAAGAGTTAGATCATTGAATTTTTACTTAATATTTAAACATTCATATTTAGCTAAGAATGTTTTAAAAATCATTGTATTTACTAATTTTGATCTTGTTCTTTCAAATTCTGCAATTGATAGACGAAAAAAATAAGCAGAACTTGATAAAATATTGGATTTAAAAATTCATGTGATTTAATAGTTATTGGGACAATTAATCTATTGACTAGGACGGTAAATTAGTTTCGGGACAATCAATTTAAATACATATTTAACAAAATTATCATAATTTTCAACAATTAAATTTTTAGTTTAATATGTTCACTTTTAATTACAATTGATAAAATTTAATAAAATCATAATTTTCTTTGATTTTTTTGAATTTATAAATTTGCCATTTTTCATTACATAAACACAGTCAAATTTATTGTCCGGCCATATTCGACAAACAACAAAATGTTCTGTTCAAAAACGTATGTTTTTTGTATCTATACACATACGATAAAATATTGTCCACGCAACTAATTATTGTGCGTCCCATAATATGTATTTTCAATGAATTTTTGTTTTACTTATTTTGTTATAAAAAATGTGATTTAATTACAAAATATTATATCAAATCAAAAGTTAAGAGTCTAAATAACTCAAATATGTAAAAATAACAATATAAACATTCAAAAATGCCTTTATTTATTTAAGTTGAAAATAACGAAGAACAGCCATTTTCTTATTATGATGCAGAGAGGTGAACATTATTTTTTTCTTTTAAAGAATAAAGTATATTTTTTCACATAAATATCAAAAAAATCTATTTAGTTATGCAGTGCAGATTCTGAATTATCTGTCACACTTTTTGTTTTATAAAAATATATTAATTTTCATTGATAAATTAAAGAAAACTCTTGATGCGTCCTAAAACTGTTCTGTCCCAAAACTAATTTGAAACCCTATATCAAATCAAAAGTTAAGAGTCTAAATAACTCAAATATGTAAAAATAACAATATAAACATTCAAAAATGCCTTTATTTATTTAAGTTGAAAATAACGAAGAACAGCCATTTTCTTATTATAATGCAGAGAGGTGAACATTATTTTTTCTTTTAAAGAATAAAGTATATTTTTTCACATAAATATCAAAAAAATCTATTTAGTTATGCAGTGCAGATTCTGAATTATCTGTCACACTTTTTGTTTTATAGTTGGATTTAAAAATTCATGTGATTTAATAGTTATTGGACAATTAATCTATTGACTAGGACGGTAAATTAGTTTTGGGACAGTCAATTTAAATACATATTTAATCAAATTATCATTATTTTCATCAATTAATTTTTTAGTTAATTATGTTTACTTTTGATTTCAATTAATAATATTTTATAAAATCTTAATTTTCCTTGATATTTTTGAATTTATAAATTTGCCATTTTTCATCACATAAACACAATCAAATTTATTGTCCGGCCATATTCGACACACAACAAAATGTTCTGTTCAAAAACATATGTTTTTTGTATCTATACACATACGATAAAATATTGTCCACGCAACTGATTATTGTGCGTCTCATAATATGTATTTGCAATGGATTTTTGATTTACTTATTTTGTTATAAAAAATGTGATTTAATTACAAAATATTATATCAAATCAAAAGTTAAGAGTCTAAATAACTCAAATATGTAAAAATAACAATATAAACATTCAAAAATGCCTTTATTTATTTAAGTTGAAAATAACGAAGAACAGCCATTTTCTTATTATGATGCAGAGAGGTGAACATTATTTTTTTCTTTTAAAGAATAAAGTATATTTTTTCACATAAATATCAAAAAAATCTATTTAGTTATGCAGTGCAGATTCTGAATTATCTGTCACACTTTTTGTTTTATAAAAATATATTAATTTTCATTGATAAATTAAAGAAAACTCTTGATGCGTCCTAAAACTGTTCTGTCCCATAACTAATTTGAAACCCTACACGGTGTGTGTGTGACGTGATATGTGAGATAAATTTTCGTTTCGTATCGTTCATTTATGAATGGAATATAACTTTTTAATTTAAGTGAAGAAATGAACGGTGAAATGATGATATGCAAAGAAAATTGAGTGAATTTACATATTTGTGCGTTATTTGCCGGTTCTAGAATTGGTTTCAAGACAGATTTCAGATTTTTTGCATATTTTCATGCTTCAACTTCCGAGTACCAAAATTTCAAAATTTTTCAAAGATATCCAAAATCGGTTGATTGCATCTCATCAGGTAGACCTCAAACTGCCTCGAACCACTTCGACCCAACCTAGAATATTTTTAAATCAGCCAAAAATATGAATTTTGAAATTTGGAAAAAGGCCTTACCTTCACTGATTTTTTGCATATTTTCATGCTTCAACTTCCGAGTACCAAAATTTCAAAATTTTTCAAAGAAATCCAAAATCGGTTGATTGCATCTCATCAGGTAGACCTCAAACTGCCTCGAACCACTTCGACCCCACCTAGAATATTTTTAAATCAGCCAAAAATATGAATTTTGAAATTTGTAAAAAGGCCTTACCTTCACTGATTTTTGGCATATTTTCATGCTTGGACTTCCGAGTACCAAAATTTCAAAATTTTTCAAAGATATCCAAAATCGGTTGATTGCATCTCATCAGGTAGACCTCAAACCGTCTCGAACCACTTCGACCCCACCTAGAATATTTTTAAATCAGCCAAAAATATGAATTTTGAAATTTGGAAAAAGGCCTTACCTTCACTGATTTTTTGCATATTTTCATGCTTCAACTTCCGAGTACCAAAATTTCAAAATTTTTCAAAGAAATCCAAAATCGGTTGATTGCATCTCATCAGGTAGACCTCAAACTGCCTCGAACCACTTCGACCCAAGCTAGAATATTTTTAAATCAGCCAAAAATATGAATTTTGAAATTTGGAAAAAGACCTTACCTTCACTGAGTTTTTGCATATTTTCATGCTTCAACTTCCGAGTACCAAAATTTCAAAGATATCCAAAATCGGTTGATTGCATCTCATCAGGTAGACCTCAAACCGTCTCGAACCGCTTCGTTTCAACCTAGAATATTTTTAAAGAAGACCTTACTATTTATTAATGTTGGTAGCATGATGAGTCATCACACTGCCTTCAGTCGCCATTTTGCATATAAATACCAGTATCCTTTCTCTTACTGATCAGTTACAATTCAATCGTCAAACCAACAATACAAGTAAACATGGAAAGCTATCCTTGCAAATCAAAACTGGATTTTTTGTGCAACATTTGTGGACTTTACACACCCAAACCAATTCGACGTACCATCAGCACCCTAGTCGAGGAGATGTACTTCCAAAAATTTCATCTCAACATCATCAAAAATCAACATTACACTCCAAACTTTGTCTGTTCCGCATGTTACACCGCAGTTACAGAAAGACGCTATCATCGAAAAGTACCAGTCACACCCATGATTTGGAAGGAGCCGAATTCTGATCACAGCGACTGCTATGCATGTCTCGTTCCAAGCTTGCATGGGATGAATGCAAAACATCGGAAGAAGATTCAATATCCAGATACGAGTAAAACAAGTTCAAAGGCTCCTGTTTGGAAGAACGATGATGAAGCAACTAGAGACAGATCACCAGCACAAAAAAATAATGTCTGAGACATTGCGCTGCCAAGGTACAAATTACTGCTAAAATAAATTTAACGAAAAATAATTTGACATTAGTTACATGTAAGTTACTTATTTTTTTTATTATCAATGAAATAAACATAGAAAGATAAAAGAAAAACAAATGTTCTGGTATTTTATTATTATTTTTTCAACAAACACTTCAGTAGACAGACGAATCTTTAATAAAAATAACAAAATTCACTTGAGACTCAATTCAAAGTAGGAAAAAGATGAATTTTCATCTGTTTTGTTTGATGATCTGTTACTTTTTTACTTTAAACACATTTTCCAGGGCATTAAAATGTAAGAAAAGTGATTTAAGTGCAAATTTTTCAAAAAAAAATATGGTTAAAATTCAAAATTACCTGAAAAATTCGAATTTTAAGTGAAATTCGCCTCCATAAGGCCTGAATTGAACCAAAATCAACTTTAGAGTCAAAAAATACAATCATATCAATATAAAAAAGATAAAATTACTATCAATTGCTTGTTAATGACTTTGAATTTCTTTAATAACCCAATTCAAGTCATTCGAACATACAAGTTGAATATGATCGTATGAATATGACGCGAGCGCATTTCCATTTATCGAGCTTACTATTTTTTAAAACAATTTAACACGAATTCTTTCAAATTGACGATTATTGTGCTGAATAAATAAAAAAATTAACAATGTATAAATTTTCCAAGAAATTGTGACATAGACGGACGAGCCACAACAGTGCCCACTATCGCATTCTTCTTCCTTGCTTTTATTCATGTACGGATCTAAATATACATAAATAATTCTCATTTTTGTTAATCAAATAATTAACCATGAGGTTTGCAAAAGTGCCCACTATCGCATTATTTTCTAAATTGACAGGAAATCGATAAATTGTATTCCAATTGATAAAAATTATAATAAAATTAAATTTTTAAGTGATTTTTTTTTCTCAATTTCATTTCAGTTTCGCAGTTCAATTCAGATACACCTCAATTCGAGCACGGCAGTTACAGTTATTTCATTAAAGCTGATGTCAGTGGTTTGATTGGAGTTGTGTCGGCAACTGTAGAAGATCCTTCAGTGCCCTTAAATTACAGTTTCGAGACAAGTGATGAAATTTTACGTGACAGTTTGGGTGATCCAAATAACGGAGTGCTTGTTTTGACCTCAACTCTGCCTCCGAACATCTATGAAGGCAAAATGATTGCTCAAAATGGTGTAACTGAAGATATTGCGTCTGCTGCTGTCCTGATCACGGTTGCCCCGGAAGAGAGCTGTCCGACAAGTAATGTCACGACAATAGAAAAAGTTCTTGTGGTAAAGGAGCTGAAAGAGGAAGAAGCACATCCAAATATCATGGCATCGAATGTATTGAATTGTGAATATATTATAAATGAGCAATGGCCACCAAATACAAGTAAATTAAATTAATGTTTAATTTTGTGACTACACTTAAATTGAATGCATTTTCAGATTACTTTGAAGTGGATTCAAAAACAAGATCAATTAAAACCCGTAAATTTGATCGTGAAAGTCCCATTTTCGCTAATGAGACAATACCTCAATTTCGGATCACCCTTAAATTGGTGTGTCCTCTCAAATCTCCTCGCATTTTAGTGAATGATCAAAATTCATCGTATGTTAAAATGAAGGACATTTCATACTCACTTGACACCACCATCCTGAGCGTTATCATAGAGGACATCAATGATAATCCACCAAAATTCATCAAACCAGAACGAGATCTTGTCCTTGGATATCCCTCAACTGAAATTGCACAGAAATTGCAACCAGAATTCCTGTACCAAGTCAAAGCAATTGATATTGATGATGGATTCAATGCAGAAATTTCATATCAAATTGATTCAAATTCACATTTCACGATTGATCGAAAAACTGGAGTTATTGTTCCTTTATCCTATGCAATGCTTGATGTGAGATCATTGACACTTGTAGTGAGAGCTATTGATCGTGATGGCGGTGATGGATCACTTTTCAGTTCAGTTAAAATTAAGGTGGTTAAATTACTGGAAAATCATTTGGTCTCAATTTTATATGAAAATAATAGGAAATTGTCATATGATGAAATTTTAAAGGAAATTCAACAGGAATCCATGATGAATTTGATGGCCCTCAAAATGACAACAATCCCCAAAATGTACAATTCATCTGATTACGTTCAAGTTGAGTATGAACAAACTACGATTGTGCACATAATTGGATACGCATTCATGATAAATGAGAGTCCGATGCCAAGTGAGCGAATTCTAGGAATTTTATCACCATTAGAGGGAATTCTCAATCTCACTGTTCAATCATATTCCGATACACTTGACATTTGTGATGTTATTGCCGAGAAAAACAAAGAAGATTTATATAAAATACTTTTTATCATATTTTCATCAATTTTGGGTTCGGTCATCGTCATAATCGTAGTTGTCATTATCCTTGTCTATTCATATCTGATTAAGCCGTTGCAGTATCAAGAGGAGATGGAATCAAGGTCATCAAGCAAACTTCCAGAACCGGATTTATCGAGTTCGAGACCTGCATCGAAAAGACATCGACGGTACCAGAAGTCGGGAGAGAAACGTGTCTCATTCGGGACTTCAAGGAGAATGAATGAGAGTGAGTAAGGCGGTTCACACTAATTTCGAAATGTTTTATTCAATGGGTCATTTTTTAAACGAGGGGGAGGGGAATTTTTAGGTCTCGAAAATTATTTTTAATGTTACATTTGGAAAATTTTAATCTTTGGTGAAATTGGAGTCAAATTTTTAAATATTATTTCATTTTTCTCTAAAATCTTTACTTGAATCTTAAAATTTTTAGGGAGGGGAAAAAGGGGGCTGACATAATATTTTCAGGTTATTGTGAACCGCCTTAACAAAAAATTACCGTTATGAGTGTGAATTTCAATTTTACTTTTTAAAATTTATCAAAGGTAATTCATTTCCAATAACGCCCGTTTTTGATTCAGAGGACGATCGGAAATTCTCAACTTCAAGTAATGGCAGCAATAACAGTGAATCTGATGATAAAAGACGAGAAACGCAAAATGTTCAATTTCAAGCGTTTATGAAGAAGTTTGAACGATTGGATGGTGATGGAAGTGATGAAAAGGGGCTTGAAGTGTTACATGAAGAGCAAATAGAGAAATAAAATTTAAAAAAAATAAAAAATATTTTCTAATTTTATTGCAAAAAAATCGAGTCGCCACTGATAGAATTTGAATTTTTTCTCTCTCTCTCTCTTTCAATTTTTGTTTTACTTTGAATATGATTTTCGTACATTCACACATTGAATAGATTTCAAATTCATAGAGAGCGTCCCATATTCAACAGGTTGCTGTTGGTTACTACAGAAGGATTTTGTCTACCAATCTACATGCTTTGAATAACCACAACTATTTATAGTTTGACATGAAACAGACTTACATGAGCTTTAATTGAATGAAATCCTTTAAAAAAAATGAATTGAATTGAGTTTTTTTTTAAATTAACCAGGCGTTTCTATTGAAAATTGCATTAAAATCTTCTTAATGTTTGATGATTCATTTTATTGTTGTAAAAAAATATAAAAAAAAACATACAAAACAAAAATAAAAACAAATTAAATAAACCAGTTTCTGCTTGAAATCTACCTCCAAGCGATAAACAAACATTTTGCTACATATTTTTTTTACATTTTAATTTCATTTGATAACCTCTTCATTTTACATTCAAAACAGTATCTAAACATAACTACCGCTCTTTTTTGTTCAAATAAAATTTCCTCTCAAACCATTCTCTCACAACATTTCTTATCACAATACAATCCCACACAACTCATACACACGTACACCTTACACACACACCGTACACAAACAACAAAAATAAAATCACATAACAAGAGAACTTGAAATAAATTTTGAAACATTTACACACATTGAAAATTCAAAAGTTGATTCAGTTTTTCGCGAACGGTTGACCAGATTAGAGCACTTTTGCATTGAAGTGAAATTTATAGTAGAAAAAAAAAATAATCAACTACAGGGAAAAGTGTAATTAATAATTAATTTAACATAAAGTACCAATCTACCACCAACTTCAAGGTACTGTTTCAATGGAAAATAAAATGAATTTAATTGATTTTTTTTTTGCACTTGTAATTTCAATTCAATTTGACTTAGTGAAGAGACTCGTGAATATTGAAAGGATTGAAATAAAATAAAAATATTATTGATAAAAAATTTAAAAAAAACCAGCTTACGGTTTTTATTTTTGAAATTTTTTTATCAACTGAATTTAATTTAGTTTTATTGGTTGATCATATCATTTCATTGAAAAAAAATAAAATTAATATTTTGAAGATTATTAAATTTAATATGAGGAGTGTGTCATCTTTTTATTATGATAATGCTTATTTATTTTAAAGTTTATCATTTGTTTGTTGTTTTGATTTTTTTATAACACTCAAAATTACTTGTCAATATATTTGAATTTTTTGATAGTAAATTTGTGCAAAATATTCTATGATAAAAATACTTCTATGGTAATAAAATTATGAAAAGGTTGAAAAGAAAGTAATTTAATTTGAAGACTTATAGAAAAAAATACACAGTGCAAATGTTTATGGATCATTTTATCAATGAAATTCAGATTCTTACTTGTAATGATACAAAAAATATCTCGAAAAGTGAATTGATGAAGGAGTTTTTAATGAAATCTAAAATTTAAAGGTCATTGACTTTTGTGAATTTTTAAATAAGCTTAAGAATCTCCAGTTTGAGCCACAAAGGCAGTGGGAAATTCTTTGATTTAAACTTTAGGAGCCTCAGAGTAGTCGCTTGTGGGCAAAAATAAACTTTTAAAGAAGAAAATCCAGAGTAAGATCGAATTTTGGCTTACTGTGCCAATTTTGATAAATTTTTACGACGAAAATATTTGAATTTTTACTGAACTTCGTTTTAATTGAAACAAAAGTTACAAAACGCTCTAACAGGCAATAGACTGAAGTTTCAACGACCTCATCAACGATCTTAGCAGCCTCGCGAAGGAGATTTTAAGACTCTTTGCACACGGTCAAACATTTTCAAAGCCAAAAGTCTGTGATGAGAGGTTCAAAAATTACAGACATTATTACCGAGGAGCACTTGAGTGAAAAACGTGGTTCAGATTTCGAAAACCCTAAGAAAAACTTATGTTCGACCTTAAGCGAGTTGAGTAAAAGTTAGGAGTAAGGAACTTGGACTCTACTCATCACATATCCAAAATTAAAAACGCACTTTGAAAATGTCAATTAAGATCCTTAAATTTTTTTTTCAGTCAAAAAAATAAAGTTTAAAATGTCATAATTGACAAACAAAAACTGTGTCAGTTAAAAATCCCCCCGGGGGACTTTGCTACAAATAAAAATATCTGCAATTAATGGTTTGCAAGCCATAAAATTACTTCTAAAGCTAGGGGAGATGATGAGAAAATGCTGTATTTATCGCTCATTTTTTTAGGACTTATAAAGTTCCAGCAGGAATGAGAAAGCTAAAGTGGATGTCACGTGCGCTGTAAGACCCATCAGATGGCGCTGAGAGCTAAAAAACACAACTAGATAAAAAACCAAAAAAGGTAGGGAAAAATCATTGATGACTTGGACCATTTAGGCTGATGGAAACGTCCGAAGAGCCTAAAAACAGCTTCCGAAGACTGTGAAGGTTGTTGATGAAATCGTTTATAGCTTCAAAGTCATCGAGTGAAAAATAAAGACTTTTATAGCCCAAAATGGACGATGCTCCAGTTAGGAATGTCATTGAGCAAAAAATACATTTTATTGCTTTTCAGCCTTTGATATGAAGTCGCTCCATGATAACATCTGTGGAAACTCCTCGAATCTTACCTTAATTTTCTAAAAAAATGTAGGCATATCCTTAAAATGTTAGCTATCTTCAAATCAATTTTCAATTCACACATTTTCAAAAAACTTTAATGACAAATAATCCTAAGCAAAAGACAAATATCTACAAATTTTACCTCAAAAACTTTATTATTTTGATGTCAAACACATCAAAAGATTTAATTTTATCATTTTCCTTGAAACAAATTAAAGTATCTCAATTTCTTTATCAGTTAATTTTCAATCTCTTAAATAATATAAGAAATTTTCGCACAATTTTGGGGAAAATTAATTAAATTTAAGTATCATATCAAAAGTATCTGATCAAACTCACACACACTTAAAGTCATCACAAATAATAATAATATCTCGTGATAGAATGATGTTTTAATACAAAAAAAAAGTATCTGTCTGTTGTCAAATGTATTTTGTGTTTAATTTCACACAAAAGTAAAACACACAAAAAGATTGTATTTTATTTTATTTCATTTTATTTTATTTTATAATAAAGTGTCGCACTGTAATATGATTAGAGAAGATATGCCGCTTGACTATTCATTTAAAAGTACATACAAAATTAGATTGCCTCAATTGAATAACTTGAGTAATTTTATTTTTTTTTCCTTTGCCATCTCACTTTATGTTATAAGATTTTATTTGAAAACATTAAAAGGTATCATTGCCAGTGTCAAATTTGCGTTTTTGGTGTCTCGAGCAAAAAAAAAAACATAATAATAATAATATTTAATGGGACCCGAAAAAAGACACAGTAACGATATAAACGTTTAGGATTTACACATTTTTATTTGTTCATTTTATTTTTTCTGTTTTTTTTTCTTTATTGTTCGCACTGTAATTTCTTTATTCGAGTCAAACAAAAAACACACCACATTAGTATGAAATAAAAAAAATGAATTTATTAATGTTACGTGTTGCTAATTTTCCTTTTTTTGATCCATATTATGCAATGCATGTGTGTGTGTCAAAGTTGAAATAGAGCACAAAAGATTTTTCTCGTTATTTTTATATGATAAATAAATAAGATGAAGATAACTGGAGACACGTTAGAAATATTTATTGTTATCAAGAGACTTACTAACTTATCCAACTACTAACAGCACTAATTTCGTATAAAATGAAATGAAATGAAGAGAGTGAAGAAAAACATTAAAGTGCATCTTTCTTTTCATTTCAAATAATTTTTTTATTTTTTTTTCAATTCAAACAGAACTGTATTTAAAAAAAATCGTGAATGCATTGAAGCAGAATAATTGCATTGAGAAAAAAGGTGAAATAAATAAATGAGACGCATTAAAATGAAGTGCTTATAATAGTAATAAAAATAACAATATTCCACTATTTTACTTATTACATTGATGATGGTATGAAAAAAAAACTAAACGGAGCATTATAATACAAAGAATAGTAATAATAATAATAATAAAAAAAGTGCATTTTATATAAATTACATCTAAATAAAGATAACACAGCTTCTGGAATCTGGAATAAAGTGAATCAATATAGAAAATGTGAGTATTAATTTAATTTTATTTTATTTCATTTTATAGAAAATTCAACTTATCTGGTTTTATTGTTGTAAAATTTAATTAGAGTTCCTTTACATTTTTATGTTTAATTTTATCATACGTTGCGAGATAAATGGTTTGTTTTCTATTTTTATCGGTTAATTAAGGTCAAGATGAGAGTTTTATTCATTACAATGTAAAATGTAAATTACCTTGTTGATTCACCCTGGAAACAGGATCATCTACTAAATGTTTACAGGGCGTTGATGGGATTAAATTTAACTGATTTAACTGAAAATTGAGTATGGGGGAGGGGGGACTTTGTCGTCTGCCTGACACACACGGGTCGTTTGCGGGACGTGGTCAGCTTACAGAATATTTGTTAACTAGCGTCAATATTTAAACATATTGCCAAGGAATGTGCGGTAAAATTTGACAGGTATTTGACAGTTCATAGATACACATACAGAAACCTTATAATATACGAATATGAACTGAAATTGTCGAAGCTTTACTTCCAAACCTAGCATGAGATGTAAAAGGAAGGTTCACAGACAATTGACATTGATTTTCAACATTTCAAACGTCAGACGTCATAATAAGCTGTCAAATTTAATCTGCTTACCCAGTAACCGGGTGAGCAGGTAAAGCTTGACAGTTCATTTTGCAAAGATACATATACGGAAACTTCAAAAATTCTGTACATAAATAGAGATTGTCAAACTCTCATCTGAGTACCCAGTAAATATAGCCTCCATCAAAATTTGACACATTTTTGACATTTGATTTGTCATTTTCTTGTTGATCCACATTTCACGATGAATCAGAGTCAAAATTTCATGCCCTAAGTGCAAAATCATAGTTACCCTAAATTACCACTGTTTTGTTTGACATTTTTTTAAAATGTCATATGGTCCAAGGTCATAGCAGCAAGATTGATCAAAACCAGGAAATTCACTTTAAATATGAAAAACTTTCTCCTTGTCGTCTTAATTTAATCGAAGTACTGAAATGAAAGCAAGTTACATTTCATCTCAAATAAATAAAATCACTTAGTAATAGAAAGAAAAAAAAAACAGTTTACTTTTCCACCATTTAACTTTATTACTATAAATAATAATTCAATCACTCATAGTCACAAAATATTCCTAATATTTTGTCTTTTCCGTTTCTTTTCAATTGAAAATCAATATAAAAGAAAAATGTAATGGCCTAGAAAATGGTACTTTTGATTTTTTGATTGAATTTTGAAATTAGCTTCATTACATGTAAAAGGAAAAGTTTTCAAAAAATTATGAGTAACTCCTTAATTTTCGTAATGACTGGAAAGTACCCTGTCAACATTTTATGAAAGACCCAACTTTCATTTTAGTTTTCATTCAATTTAATATCACTTTGTCCTACTTAAATATTTATTTTTCTGTCATTAAATGTTCTGTTTTTTACTATTTGTCTTGTGAAAAAGTGCAATACAAAAGTAAAATAAACATAAATAATTTAGGTACGTTTAATGATATCCGATGACAAGACACCTGAGTTGTATTAAAATAATAATAATAACAATAATCGTAATCGTAAAGATACGAACTTTTAAATTGTGTCCTTGAAAGCCTCGAGACATTTGAGGGAATTTAATAGTGCTCTCGTGTGCTTTAAACTGTTTCTTTGATGATTTTCTTGGAACAGTGTTGCCAGTTTACTTTAACACACATTTAAGTTTAAATTACCTTGAGATAATCAAAATCGAATAACAGTGTTACCAATTCCATTTCAATTACGTCAAATTGGGTGAAATACAGTGTTGCCACTTTTCAAAATCCAATATGTTGAAGTTCGTGTGGAAAAAATTCCGATGGCGTCACCCCACAAAAGGTCAACAACTGCCTCATCTAAACAAATCCAGATGACGACAAATCTCAAGTAAACAGAACCTGAAATAAAAATAAAACATAACATCAAATTAACGATCATAATAAAAAAATTTACAGGCTGGAACACACCAAAATAAAATAAAAGAACATACACAAAAATTTATCTCTTAACTTTTATTGAGCAATCGTATTAACTTATTAATACATGTATTTCTAAGATTTATATCACTCACGGAAAAATATAAAGAAGATTCATAAATTTATTGTTTCCGACATACTGTGGTTTTATTTTTATGAGTATTATTTTTGCGTGAGTTATAAAAAAAAAACAATAATAAAAGGAAAGAGACACGATCTTCAAAAGAAATTTCACTTAAAATCAGAGTCGTATATAAAGTATCTTGAATAAACAAAGAATATATCTCATCACATCTCATCTCATATCACATCCATTTTGTGTAAATTATGATAAAAAAAAATATAAAATAAAAACAATAATGATAATAACAATAATAATGAAAGATGATATGAAATATCTTTATCGTTGACGTTGAATGAAATTGAAATCCATAAAAATTGGATTACATTACTCATTTTACACATGTTTTTTTTTTTTTAAATATGAGTAAAATGCATGAATGTAAAACCTTAATAGATAATCAGCATGAGAAGAATACACAAAATGTGTTTTTTGGTAAACAGATCCCTTTAATTTAACAATAGTATTAAAAAAATGAGACGCCAGTCGTCCTCAAAATTCATGTACTTTCATTTTTATTGCTGTATGGAAAATTTATCACCATTATTTTTGATTTAAACGATGCTTGTCTTGAAAAAACAATATAAAAATACAAGTTAATGAGGTCAAGGTATCTGTATCAGCAACAATTTAATAAAATAGCTCAATTTTATTGTTTCTATTTTTTTTTTTGGTACACGCCTTTTTATTGCCAACTAACAATTTCCATCATAAAAACGCAGTGTTTGGAATTTCAAGTCAAAATCACATAAAACATACTTAAACAATAATTTCTAATAAAATAGTTTTTCTTTTTTTCCATTCATTCTCCTCCTAGTTTTATTGTATTTCATTGTTTATTGTAAAAGAATTTTATATCCAAACAATAAAATTACTTAACCTTAGTTTTACATTAAACGTATTAAATAAATGAAATATCTTTACATTAATTTATACTTTTTATGACATTCTCGGACGTCTATTCTGTGATGATAAATTGAAAGTTATATACAATTTAACAAAATACAAAATGAAAAAATAATTTGAAAATGAAAGGTGTGAGAAAAGTGCATTAGTGCTTTTAGGTGGGTAATTACTTACAGGAGAATATGCACAAAGGGTGACAGCCACTTGTTGACAGATCTATGTTGAGATTGGATTTTAAGACATAATTTGAATACGGTTCACTTAAAGAGACTCTGGTAGTAAGTAAAATGTTTGAACATTGAAAACGATCAAAATACTGGACACTTTAAGCCATTTAAACGTTGAAAGCCCTATAAGCATTTTCGTACTCACAAAAATTGTCATTCAATAGAGATGTAAAAAATTATTTGAGCCAGTTAAACTCCAAAGTTATTGTAATCAACCCAAATTTGCTAGGATGGTGTCGTGGTCTAGTGCGAACTTAAGAATATTAAAATTTTCATTGGCAAAAATATGAATGAAATTTAATTCTATTTGTTAAAATGTTCATGTTAATCAAAAGAACAAAGTCTAAATTACGTGAAAATCACATAGTTTAATAAATTAAATAGCCAATATCAACACAACAATGCATTTATTTTGAAAATCATGTTTTTTTGATTTAACGCGAATATTCTTGTTCTAGCGTGATTTGTATCTATCTACTGCGAATGACTTTATTATTATTATTTTTAAATATTTTAATTTTTTATGTCCTTTAAATAAAACAAAAAAACATATATTACGTGGAGTATTCAATAAATTTCTTTAATTCTTATATATAATATATTTATTTTGCATTTTTAAAATGATGAAAAAAATCATACCTCATCCGCCATTTTTCAAGAAACACAACTGAAAAATTGCATGCAATTTTTTCTTCATATTTCTAATAATGGGATCAATATAAATGTGAAATAAAATTATAAAATTATTCCTTTTGCTTATATTTATTTATAAACACCAAAAAAATATATATAAAACTTTAAAATCTTATAAAATTATTGATTTAATAAAAAATTCGCATTAGAACACTCATTCGCACTAGCCCACGACACCATCCTACTTGACACAGATGTGAGTCAAAACACCCATAAAAGTGCAATTAATTCAAACAAAAATCTCAAAACTCGTTCACAAAATGCACGTCAATTGCAATAACTAAAATATTTAAATTTTATATCAGATTTTGAAGTATCATTGTTATAAAATTTATAAATTTTCATACGATAAAGTTTATACTATATTTTATTTAATTGACGTAAAGTAAGTGAGATGGACACATATTTCGAACAATAAAACCTGACATTGAAAAAGTTGTATGATTTGCTTTTTACAATCTGAGAGACTGATTGTTTGAAATACAATGAAAAAAAATTACAGAGAGAGTGCACACTTTTCAGTTGTATAGTAAAAGTTTTGCATCATAGTAAATTTGCTTTACGACACTTTGGCTTGAACTAGGAAAAACTTTTGACTTTTGCAATGACAAAGGAAGACAAATTGATAAAAATTACAGTTAAACTTTTGAATATAAAATATCTCTAAAACTTAAATGATGTTTTATATGTAAGTCGATAACGAGGTCAAGTTAAGTGATCCTTTAATGAAATAATTTTATTCACACAATTCATTTCTCTTATCTTCTAATACAATCTTGTATACAGATTTTGTTTATATAAATTAATATTATTTATAGGCGCCGCATTGTCAAAAAAAACATGTCTGAAATATTAATGTTTCATTTTAGTTGAATTTCATCCCTAGACGCGACTAAAATGAGTATTGTCATAAAGTCATTTATTTATAGATTATCCTTTAAAATTCTCTTGAAATTTAATCAATATTAACAATGAAGATGAAACCAAAACCTTATTCAATAGCCAATGTTCGATATAATAACATACCAAATACATGTATAACAAAAGTATCATCTTTTTGAATCAGATGGCACAGTAGAGATATGTCTCTGACATATGAAATTTATTCTGTATATACACAGAAGCGTGTACGAAAACATAATAATAGTTAATGGCCATATATCGATACATTTTTATTATTATCTTCGCTTCACTTAATAACTTTTTCATTTATGTGCTAAATTGACATTTAAAAAAAAATCGATAGAGGAAAATGTTATTTTTAATCGGAAACACAAACCAGATACAATTTTTAAGGCTGGTTTTGCTTTTAAAAATGTATTATTGTTATTATTCTTATTGTATGACCAAATTTAGCCTGAATTTAAAACAGTAATGTTCTTATGTGATTATATATTCGTGTAGTGACTCGTTTCTGCTATTAGAAGGCAGTACTTTGTTTTCATTTCCTCTAAAGGAGATTTTCTGAATTTTAGAACCAACTAACTTAAATATGAATATCAACATACAAAAGACACTCGTTTTGAAGAAGAAAAGTCATTTCAATTGAAATTTTATGAAATCAAAAGTATTTGAGGTTATAATGGCTTTACTGTCAAAATTTATCCCTATGGGCATTTTCATATTCAAGAAAAAATTAGGGATGTCAAAAATGACATGGAATGAAATTTTAAATGTCCGTTAAAATTCAATTTTAAATATTCTCGTTAAATCATCATCATCAAATAAAATGCTGCATTCCCAATTTCATACTTTTTATAATTCATTGCACAGCACAAAAGCAATTAAATATGTTTGCATTAACAAACACACACACACTCATAAAATGCACCGATTTTGCTGACACATATTTGAATATAAATGTGAAATTAGTGTGAATTGTGTTAATCCTGTGGGCTAAATAATACCGTTTTTCCAAATCGTTATATTGAAATTTTCCTCTGGAATGAAATAAATTATTGTGAATGTCAAGAGGAACAGAGAAAAATTACATTAAATTTGTTATTTGCTTACAGATGCATTTAATTGAAACTGGGAATTGAATGAAATTAATTCACTGCAAAAAAATATAAAAAGGAAGGAAAAAAATTCATCTAAAACCAAAGATTAATTTGAATAATAAAAATATTTTATGAAATTCCATTTAAAATTATTCCTTTAAGCGAACACACTCCAAGTAAGACAGAGCTCCCTCTTATAAATATGTATAAAAATTTAATGAATACAATAAAGATTCATTATAAAAATTTTTTTTTACTTAAATGTTAATCTAATTAAATTCAACTCACAACAGGATACTTTTAAAAATGTATTTTATTTGCCCTCCTCCATATTCAATTTAATTTAATTTCTCTTCCATGAGACCAAAAAATATTATAATAATTAATTTCCCTGAATGGTAATTACACATTTTCATTGTTACATTTAGAATTTTGGAAAAACTGTATTGAAAAATGACCCAATACGCCCTTTTATGACATGAAAATAGCTCAAATGTCAAATGAAATTAATAATAAACAGCTCTGAGCTTGTGCGAAAAGGAAAATTTATGATATTTTATATTAACAACATCATAATTTAATGTTAAAATTAAATCAAGTATCATTTATAAGACACTTTATTGGAGAAAATTTAAATATAAGTGTGTTTTTAATGTGAATGAATGATGATTCGCTAATAAAATTGTAATATTAATTTTATTCAATTAATATTGTTTTGAGAGAAGATTGCTACGAATTTGAAATGTTATGATTTATATTGTCTTGTCTTCGTTTTACATTAAAATGATGTTGTAAATAAAATGTAAAATTTAGAGTGGAAAATTTATTTTATGTTGAAAAATGAATATTATTGACACATTTATTGAGTAATGAATCATTTGAGTAGATGAATCATGAATCGAATGAACTAAGATGTGAATAATAAAATGCTAAAAGGGCAATCAAAGCAACTATTGTAAAAAATTGGTGTTTTTGATTAACCTCAAATCAGATCAGATTTCAAGGGCGGTCTCTACAGAAGAGGACCAGCACCCAGGTGTACAGACGGGTTCATTGTGCATACTCAATTATCATCATATCTGACGAAGAAGGAACCAAATCTAGAGAAACAACTAAAGTATTAAGAAGTCCAATAGACCTGGTTCACTTCAAGAAAATGACCACAGCTTCTCAGAAAGCTCAGCAGACACCTTCACTTTTATGATGGAATCAACACTGAAAAAGTACTCACCCAGCAAGCTACCACGCAATCTGGCATGTTTGGGACATACACAAAGCGGATGTGTAACAGTCTCCTCTTGTTCAGAGCAGCATTTACACATTAACCTGAATACGAAAGCTTATCAATATTTATTTGCTTATGCCTCAGACAATATTTGATTTTATCCCTATTGGCATTAAAAGACTTCACTATAAAACTTTCATGTCTCGCATCATGTCTCGCATAGCGAGACACAGCGCGAGACATGGTGCGAGACATGGCGCGAGACATGAAAATTGATAAAAAAATATTACAAAATATATATAATTTTTTGGTTTGGAGTAAAAAAAATATGTTTTCCTATGTTTTAGGTAAAAATGACCCGAAGCAAAGTTGTAGAGAATATTTCAAGCGTCAACTTTGCTGAACTGACCAAGTCAATATTTCAAATATTAAGAGGCTTAAATGGCAAAATTCACAATTTTCGACTCATTTTTGAACAAAAAAACATATTTTTGTATATTTTAGGTAAGTTTGACCTGAAGCAAAGTTGTAGAAAATATTTTAAACTTTGCTGAACTGACCAAGTCGATATTCTATATATTAACATGTGAAAAATCGCAAAATACACTAATTGGAGCTCATTTTTCTGTTTAACCTCTAAATTTATGGAATTTCGTCTTGGTCAGTTACAGCTTGAAATATTCTCTACAACTGCATCAGGTTAATTTTACTTAAAATATATGAAAATATGTTTTTTTTAATCAAAACCCCAAAAACTGAAAAAAACTTGTTAATATTTGAAATATCGACATGATTAGTCCAGCAAAGTTGCAGCTTGAATTATTCTCTACAACTTTGCTTCAGGTCACTTTTACCTAAAACATACAAAAACATGATTTTTTAACTCAAAACCTGTTAATTAAGCTAAAAATTGTGTATATTGCCTTTTACATTTGAAATATCAACTTAGTCAGTTCAGCAAAGTTAACACTTGAAATATTCTCTACAGCTTTGCTTCAGGTCACTTTTACCTAAAACTTACAAAAACATGATTTTTTTACCAAACCAAAAAATTGTATATATTTTGTAATATTTTTTATTAATTTTCATGTCTCGCGCCATGTCTCGCACCATGTCTCGCGCTGTGTCTCGCTATGCGAGACATGATGCGAGACATGAGAGTGTTATAGTGTTGGTAGCTACTTGTACGTATCCATGAATGGTCGGGAGAACTACAGGACAGCAGTTTGACGTTTCATCACTTCAAAGGCTGGCTCATGATAATAACAGCTATGCACAAAGGGTCTGACTGTTGACTTGAGTTTAGGCTTGAAAAGCCACCTTATAATCAACTTACGATTTCATTGTGTAACCCTCAGGTTAGCTTGCGGCTTACTTGCCAGACGTTTTTACTTTACACTGTGACTTTGGTTGAATTCTTATAGCTCACAAAGCTTTGACATCACTCGATTCCAATCAAAGTGACTACAATACTACTAATTGGAGCCTTAATATGTCTACGACCATTAATCATTCAAATTGTCTCATAACCTCGTGTTTCAATGTAAAAAAACGTACAAAACTTTTGTCAATGTTTCAGTTATGTCATAATTAATAAACTAATTCCACGGTCGAGAATGAGAGATAAAAGCAAAATACACAACAATTATAAATAAAATAAAAAAATCCATACAAGAAAAACAAAAAAAAATAATATTAACAGTAGACATGACAAATAGGTTAATATGGTCTTATGTAAACAGTACGCGTACAAAAACACAATTTGTTGAATTTTCCCCTTCAACATATTTTTACCATCCATTATAATTAACGCCAAAATAAGAAAAGAAAAATAACACCGTGACATTTTCCAACTTTTTTTTGTCGTATCAACATATTTGGGATTGAATTTAATCCATATAGCAAAAAAAAAAAATGTGAAAGAATTAAGAAGAGAATTGAAATTAAGTTCGAAAAGTCACTGAAGCATGAAAATTTATAAAATAATAAAAATTAATCAAGATCGCTTACCTTTTATTTTTTGAAAAAAAATCCTTTTTGTTTTCTGTTTGCATTTTCATGAAAATCATATTAAAAAAGTTACATAAAAGTATTTTTTTTTTCAACTACATAAATATAAAATTAGATTACATTTGAAATAAGAGGCGTATTGAAGCCGATAGCGATAAAAATTCAAGAAAAGAACAATAATTTTCATTGTTCTAAATTCTTAAATGTAACATTTAACATTTAAAAAATCGTTATATTTTTAACCTCGAGATCTTGTTCTTTTTTTTGAATAAAAATACTCTTGAGATAAATAAAATTAAACTGAAAAGGTTACTCTTTGTATTCATAAATAATAAAACAATTTCATGTTTTTCTTTTGTTTCATATACAAAACCTTCAACTTTCTTACAACAAAAAATTTTACTTTTCACATTTCTTTAACATCACTTTTATTGTTAGAAACTCCTTATTTAATTACATTTAATTTCATCTAATTACTTTACACAAAATAAATATAAATGTCACATAAAATTCAAGGCAGATGAAATTATTTATAAATTTTACGTTGGCATGATGATGAAAAATAAAAGAAAGAATTGTTCTTAATCAAGCGTGTATGAACTCGATTAATGTTCTTTTTTTTCTTGTTCTCACTCGATGAATGAATGAAGCATGAAAAGGAAAATATTTTTTTTTGTGTTATTTAACTTTTTTTTCGTTGTCTTTGATAAAATTGTTATGTAAAAATTTGAGATGAAATGACATAATAATATGTCGGGAAAATTTGAGCTCTATTTATATGGCATCGTTATGGTGTGTATAAATATATAATCTCATTATTTTGTCTGTATTTTTGTCTTTTGAATATTTTATTTGTGATGGTTTCCTTTTTTTTGTATTTTTGGTGTAAGGCACTTGAATTTAAATAAAGTATGCAAACAATTATTATTGAGTTGTCTTTGTGTGTTTGTTGAACTCTTGAAAGAAGGGCGAAATGATCGGATTTTGGTGATGCAATGAGAGATCTCAGATGCTGATTTTCTGCTCAAATTTGGTGTTCTATCAAGAATTACATCACAAGCAATTACATTACAGCAAGGGAAAAACTCCGAGAAAAATCAAAATTGGCTCGAAAAATTGCTTCTTGGTTGCTTTTTCAAATGATGATAAATTTTTAAACAATTCTGAACAAAGGAGAAAAAATGGAATGTTTGTCATTTTTCTTCTGTCCCATTTTTTTGAACGAGTAGCCAAATATTTTTTCATTTTTCAATTTTTTCAACACAATTTTCCCCCAATTTTAAATTTTTCCGATTTTCGGCTGTTCTTAAAAATTTTTACAAAAATGGACACCTTAAAAATGGTTGAACAAAAATTCAAGGAGGTAACTTTACATTGGAAAATTCCATCCTCTTAAGTTAATCGTCAAAGGTATGAATAACTCATATCACAAGCTCCAATTTCAAAACGTCTCTTTTAAGAGAAATACATTTCAGTGAGATTTATGACCTTGAAAGAAATTTTTAAACATATTTCATACTTTTGTGATAGAATCGAGACATATTTTTTCAGATGTAAGTTCAAATAAGCAAATTTTGGAATATAAAAATCATGAAATTTAAGAAATTTTGAATTTTTATGGGTTTTCATTGAAATTGAGTCATTAACGGTTTTTTCAAAAGCAATTAATAAACCGCAAAATAATACAAATGATGTCTCAAATTACTCGACATAAACAACTCGAATCATTATCATTTTATGAATAAATTACAAATTTATAACAATTTTCATCATTAAATGAACGACTTTTGTGAAAATACAGACAGAAAAACAACACTTAATAAAATAATTTCATACATAAATTTATAAAGCCATTATCCTTTAATAACATACTCAAATTATGCATGTGTGTATTTCTTTGTGAGAGCTTAAAGTAAATTTAAATGTTTAAAATACACTTGAACGGTTGTTGTTGTTGTTGTTGTTGTTTTTTTATACATATCATGGTGTATGTGTGTCTTTAATATTTTAAGAGCTTGACCGTGATAATTTGCATCTTTATTTTAGTTTTGAAACAAAAAAAAACACATTTTCATGTCAGTATCCTTGAATTAAATATTTCAAATTAAAATCAGAGCAAGATGAGTTTATTGAGAATATTTGAAGAGACATATTTCAAAAGTGACCTCAAATTCTTGAAACCTTGCTCCTCATTAACACACACATGTCATTTTATTTTAAAAGTAGACTCCCTTGATATCATGTCACATTAATTTCAACACACACAGAAAATTTATCATTTTAAAAACAAAATCAACATTAGCATTTCTCTTAAAATAAAATGACATGTTTTCAGTTTAATATCAACATATTCAGTTACAAAGACCTTAAAAAAATAGAAAAAAATAAAAAGAGAAAAAAAAATATATGAAATTTATATGAAAACACTTGATTTTTTGTTATCTACCCATATAATAAAAAAAAATATATATTTGACAATAAATAAATATTAAATGTCTGAGTTTGTAATAAGACAAGATTATCCACACTATGAATAAAAAAAAACAGAAAACAAATCTCTCTCTTCTCTTTGTATTTTTTTTTTTACATTGAAATTTGTCTGGAAATTTTTCGTAATAATATTCATAAATGTTTAATGTCCTTATTTACAATGAAAGAAAAAAAACTTAAAATATATGTAATATTTTCATAACAAAAGCGGAATAATACATGAATGAAAATAAGTCCTTATTTTGTGCTTTTAAAAGGCTATTGTTGGTTTGAATCGTATTCTCAGTTCAATTTTGATTTAAAGACGATGATGATGAAGATGATGATGAAAATGAAAATATATTTTTTTACTCTCTCTCTTTTAAAATTTCATTTCATTCACATTATTTATTCATATTTAATGAATTTTGAAATGAAATGTAAGAATATATTTTGAATAAATTTTCACAAGGTATGTTGTAATAATGGCTAAATCACTTGAGATGCTTAAAGTTGAAAGAGAAAATTTTACATATTTCATTATTGATAGAAATAAATTTTTGGAATGAAATGAAAGAGCAAAGAAATTATTATTTTTATTATTTTGAAAATATAAAATGAAAAGTGTTTTTAAATATTGAATATGTTTTGCATAAGAGATAAGATGATACTTTTATTTTTATATAATCTGATTATGAGATAAGACTCTGGATTTAATTTTATGTTAAATTATAAATATTTTAAGTTATTTTGAAAGTTTATCACCAGGTTGTTTGTAGTTTAATCATTAAATTTAATGAAATTAACTTTTTGTAACACCACATCAAAGGTTTTTGTAATATTTAGTTACCTGATTAAAAGACAAAATACTAGCACTGTACAGCAAAAAAAATTAAAAAAATATGGAAATTGTAAAATACTAGGCGTTTCCATTGAACTTTCTTAGTCACACAGAAAAAAATCATCTTATTGATTAAGTGCAGCTTGAAAAACGACATTCAATGACTAAAATATGGCAATTTGTAAAAATTTTTTATCTTGTCACTTTCTTTTAAGACTAAATTTGACATGTATAAGATAAATGTGCAATAGGCAAGTAATGAAATTGCTTTGTAAGTTTTTTATCCTTCAATTTTTCAATGTCACTTGTCAAGGCTGACTTGAGATTGATTTTAGAAACTGAAAATCTGGTTGATTTTCTATAAAAAATCATTTCACTAAACTGTTATCTTTTACATTAACCCTATGACCAATCTGTCATTGCCTGTCATATCATCTGAACAAGAGAAGAAGTTTCAGCTACTTTTTTCCTTCCAGCTACAAACTTGGTATGTATATTAGACATCAAACCTGGATAATTACCTTTCACACACAAAAAGTCAGTGGCATGCCCCATAAACTCTGACATTAGTTGTGTCATTTCATCTTATACGTCAAATCAATACTTAAAACGCCAAAATGCGTTACTTTTCTAAGCATTTATGCACAAATAACCTTATGCTTAGATCTTCTTGTAAGTTTTCTGTAAGATGTCATGAATTAAATTTCAGAAAATAATGCAAACTGTCAAAAAATATATTTTACTTTGTTGCACTGTGATTCTATAAATATCTTTAACTTACATTCAATAAATTCCATATTAATATTCAATTATCTATTTAACCCCATTTACTTATTTAAACGTAAAACGTACATTGATCTAATTCAAAATTAATTTTCCTGAGAGGCAACCTGTTACACACACACACACCCCATACATACTCATTCAAATCAGATTTCATTCAAGTTATAAATAACTGAAATTATTAATAAATAATTCTGATATCAGTCAATAATTTAATAGCATTATCATAAATATATTAAGGGCGGAAATGAGTGTTGAATCATTTTCTTATAATATAAAATAATATTCTCATAAGTATGAAAAGCTGTAAATTTACAATGAAATTCTCGTGTTCGATCTGATTTGGAAAATTTTATTTCTAAGAAATATTTTTGATTCATTTAACGATTTCGATTTTTTTTATGATTATTATTCATGTGTGTATTTAAATTTTGAATATGTGTGTTTACATGTAAATCATTAAAATAAGAAATACTTCTGTTACTGACATTTCAAGGTTTTTTACTTGTGGCAATACACACACACACACCGACACACATGAAAACAAACCCAAAAAAGTTCTCATTCTCCCAAAAATTCGGAAATTGTAACTGAAATTGTTTAATGTACTTGTTTACTTTTATCCAAAATCATTTCAACATTTTCATATTCATCAGGCTTCATAATTTGTTTGCTTTGATCAAAATCATTCGGTTTTACATGAAAAATTTGATTGAATTATAAAATACACAAGAGCAATTATTTATGAAAATGTCAACAAAAAATTTTTTTTTAAAAGTTTAACCATTCTTTGAAAACTAGGAAAAAAAGTATTAAAATTATTTTCTGTTTTATTTTCATGATAAAAAATAATGTGCAAAAAAATTATAATTCTCAAAAATCGAAAAGTGAGGTCAAAACTTGAATTTTGCTATTTTTGGCCTTTTAATATTTGAAATATCGACTTGGTCATTTGAGCAAAATTGTAGCTTGAAATATTCTCTTCAACTTTGTTTCAGGTCACTTTTACTTAAAACTTATGAAAATAGGATTTTTGTCTGAGAAAATGTAAAGATTTTATTGAAATCCTTTACAAAATTCCAGAACTTTAATTTTTTGG